>JAFMSR010002246.1:0-24977 GCA_022818135.1 Saxidomus purpurata
AAAAGCACTGTTCAGTCATCAAAAAAAAAAAAACACCACTGGGATGTAAATGAATTAACTTCAAATGAACATAAACATTTCATATTACAAATAACAATATTTCTACAACACAGTGTGTTGTGTTTTGGTCGTTAGAATCGATACATTTTCCGTATATTTAACAAACAAATATTTTATGGATATAAGCGGTAAAATATAGTTGAAAACTGTTTTGAAAGACATGGAGTGAATGTGTTTGAACTTTTGGGTTAATCGTTTAGTAATGTTATGGACATTGCGAAAGAAGTACTAAAACGACACCACAGCCGAACCTTATACTGCAAAAAGAAAAGAAATGGAAACTGCATGAAAGCACCAATTTCCAAAAATCGTATGAGAGCATATCAGTTTCAATTTTTCATTCAATCGAGCATACCGGACTGAGTTTATGTACTTGCCAATGTGTATAATTATCATTTATTTTCTGTTTACTGTGACTTTCATATTTTATAAGAACATATAGTCCCGTTCCGTCAATCTGGCAGTATAAACAAGTTATGTCCCTTCTTTAAATACATGTACCCAAGTATTCTACATTAGGCACACTTTGACTGGGTAAGACCAGTAAAACTAAAACTGTTCCTTTACACAAACATAAGCTTGTAGATACTTTTAATATGTTTATTATGTTAACTCATTTAAAGACATTGAGTTATTGTCGACTGAAACGTGTGTAACAGACAACCGTATTTTCACAAACCTAACTTATTCATGCGTCATATCATATATATAAAGTTCAGTTACTGTCTGGTGATCAGGTCATGATAAACCATCATCTTAGTGATAGCTCCAAACGAATGTACATAACTTAATTTTCTTCACGTGTTCTGGAGCTTAGAATTTTCTATGACATCTATACATCCATTAAGTCACTTTCAGTCAATTGGTACTTTGATATTTCAATCAATGCTTAATGAAAGTTCACACTATACATAGAGTGACTGTTTAAATGCCCGTTTGCATTCATGTTTTAACCGCTCGGCCTTTTGAAAAGCTAACAAACACTATTATGCTAATTGTCATTTCTTGGAAGGAAGGACAAGAAAAACAAACAACCGGAAATTAGACATTTGAAGTTTATAAAATGTTTTCATCTACGAATAATCTTTTAACTGATTCATTATTCAGAAAATCGAGGTGTTAAACAACTAATTATTTAAAAGAAGGCTGGTTAGAAAAAAAAATGCTGAAGACAAAAAATAGGCGTTCTATAGCTTCAATAACTGACTATCGTCCAGTATGAACTTTTATTACTGTTTAGGGACGACTTAAATGTACATGTACATCGATTTGTGCATTTAATTTAACATTCAAATATAAAAAACAATAAAAACGCAAAGAGTGAATTTAATACAGGGTGTTACCAAATCCCCAGCATAGTACGACTTAATTTAAAATAAGAGAAGAAACTATTTTGCTGGCTTAAGCTTTAGTAGTGCTGTATATTCGTCAAAATACTCAGAACGTTATATATCAGTGATAATGTTCAGAAAGTATGTATAGAAATACATTTATTTTAAATATGTCTACTAAACCGTCGTCATAGGTTGACCTACGTACACATTATTATGTACAAAACCATTGTGCGAGTAATTGCAATTTAACATTATTGTTTTTAGGTACAGCTTCAGTGCCACAAGCAAAAGGAGAACTCGTCAACAACCGTTAAATGCATAATGGGAACCATATATCTTATGGTAAAATCGTCTTTAATTTTAGAACTACGTCGTGTTCAAACATTGAAGTTTGATGTGATAACAATTCAGATAAAATACAATTTATCTAATCTTATCTTACAAATCAACAATTATACTATATGTAAACAGGTTATATATCAAATCTAAAAGTGCCAATCAGGTTTGAATAGTATCGATCAAAATCAGACCATTCAAATGCTGAAACCAATCTTCATTCATCAGTTCACAAAGCTCAAAAGATGTTTTACCACTCAAATATCATCGTATATTACTGTAAACAATCCTTTATTTTGCCATATTAAAAATAACTTTTCCTTTACAAATACCGTAAATAGCTGATTATGCACTTAAACAAAACGCAAAATTGAATAGCCACGAATAGTTTTTATCGCATTTGCTCGAAAATATAAACAAAAAATGAATAGTCCCGTTCTTTTGTTAAAAAGATCACAAAACCTCGGTCCTGTCTTTCACAAAGGTAAACATTTATCTTTTCTAGATATATTTAACGCGACAGTGTTTGAGAACATTTTGGCAAAACGCAAAATTCTATTTGCCCAAAACTTGTCACGTTTAATATACAACAATAAACAACATACTGGAAACAGTTAACATTGTATATAACTATCTACAAACTCATTTAAACAAGTCATTTATAACAACGTCATACTATCACACCTTGTGCTCAAATTCGGACATGTGTCTTCTGCACGGTACGTGGTCACATCTTACAACAAACACACGAGATATCCATGCTCATTACTGAAAAAGCGTCGAATTCGAAGTTACAGAAAGTCTTCTGTTGAATTCATTGTATCAAACTTTACTACACCGAAAAGCCATACAATAATGGTAGTCTCCCTCTCTCTTGACCATCAAAGTACCTTTAAATGAAACCTTGTTACAGTCTGTCGACACATATTAAGTTCATCTTGTACAGTCACTGTCAAAATATATAAAACAAATAATAGCACACTTACTGTACATAAACAACTTCACAAGTTTACAATTTCAACGGAGAGGATCAATTCAACACGTATTAATCACCACTATGACAATCATTAAATCTTAGTCAATTGGTAAACATAACCAAAATGCTATTTAATTGCATCCTCCATCTATACTTCATCACTAAGTCTATGTAAGTTAACACGGTTGCCTTTTTACACTTTTAAACAAGTCACTCCACATTCTTCTTCAATTCACAACCTCCTATTTCTGTATCAATTATTCTTTTGAACCCCAGTGCAGTCATATCCCTTTTTAATCGCTCTTAAAAACCGCTTAAATTCACTGTCATTTTCATTTTCACTAAGGAAGTTCAGAACATATCGCAAGCCTTCCTTGCGTCCCATTAAAAACAATTTATTCCCTTTGTCAGCACTTTCACAGTCACAGCTCGAGCCGCCTCCGATCACGGGCTGTAATTTCTTTAAATCTCGACTTGAGAGATTCTCTTGTTTAAAAACATCTTTTGATCTCAATTTCTTTGTCACTAATCTTTTATCCCCGTTGTCGTCCATTTCTATCTTTTTCACTTTAGCTGTCAAGACTGGAAGAAAACCATATAAAAAAGCTTAGATACTAGTAATAAAAATCTAAGTAGGAACAGCGGCCTCAAAGGCTTAGATTTTAACATTTCTTTCCTGCATATTATAGCATGTTTCTAACCAAAACGCATGGTCATTATGGTGCAGTCCATACCCGTTTAGAATATAACTCTACATATTGATAATAAAGAAAGCGTAACGCCAACTTATTCAACAGATTTTAACATATTGTAATGAAATTTGAATGAGGTTAATGTGGTACATCGGTCCAGGTTTGAGTTATGTCTCTTGCATTTGAACAATTCTATTCACGATGCGAGTGTGATAAGTAACCTTTCATCAATGCAGATGTATAGACTCAGTACTGATCAACTATATATAATATACAGATACGTTTCAACGTTTATATACATTTTCAAACAGTTCATATTGACACTATCACACTCACATAACATAACTAATATTGAATAAAAACTCAAGATGACTAAAAGACTCGCTGCGTCACCGATTGGAGTGCGAAAAATAAGTCTTTAGATCAAGTACCATAACTCCAACCTGGACTGAGGCACTTAATTTGTCATGTATGTCTGCACTTTATTGTGATCTGAGTACCAGATCTTACTGGTTATCAAACTTGGCTGAGATAATATGCCAATTGATATTGTCACCATGTTTAGTAATGAGTGAACAAGAGCTGTCCCTCACAAGTGACGAATGCCCCCGAAAGAGGTGCCTCACAGTCTGTGTCCTCTCCATGGGGTCAATAAATGTGCTATGTAATTTTAAAATCCTTCCATGCATGACAGAGTAATCATGCATACAGTATTCCATTACTTTAAACACTAAGTGTGACCTTGACCTTTGAGATAGGGCTTGGGTCTTGCACGCGACACATCCGCTTGATGTGCTAGACATTTTGTGCCAAGTTATTTTAAAATCCTTCAAAGCATAATAAAGTTATAGTCCCGGACACAATGTGTGCATATATACAGGATTCCATTACCTATAACTCTAAGTGTGACCTTGACCTTTGTGGTAGGGACGTGGGTCTTGCACGCGACACGTCGTCTTGATGTGCTAGACATTTGTGGCAAATTATTTTAAAATCCTTCAAGGCATGACAAAGTTACAGTCCGGCCATCCCGAACGTGTGCATATATGCATATATAGAGGAATCCATTACCTTCAAACTCTAAGTGTGACCTTGACCTTTGGGCTAGGGACGTGGGTCTTGCACGCGACACGTCGTCTTGATGTGCTAGACATTTGTGCCTAGTTATTTTAAAATCCTTCAATGCATGACAAAGTTACAGTCCGGAACGAATGTGTGCTATATGAGGATTCCATAACCTTCATCTCACAAGTGTGACCTTCACCTTTGAGGTAGGGATGTGGGTCTTGCACGCGACCGTCGTCTTGATGTGCTAGACATGTGTGCCAAGTTTTTTAAAATCCTTCAATGCATGACAAAGTTACAGTCCGGACACGAATTTGTAAGTGGGGACGCACGGACGGACGGACAGACGGACAGACGGTGCGATTTTAATATGCCACCCTTCGGGGGCATAATAAAAAGTAGTCAATACATTACTGGATGCCAAAGATTCACAACACATTAACACACAAAAATGCACAACACATTCAATAACTCATGAGACAGGCGTGTTAAAACTGTGGAAAGGAGATAACAATTTGACTATTTCAGCAACTGGCCGCATGTTCCACATGTAACATCACATAACATAAAGTTTTTGGCATTAAACATTAACATATTCATAGCCATATAAATGAATAAACAAACAAAAGAAAGAATAGTGAAAAACGTTAAATTCTGTTAAAGATACATTTACATACGAGAAGATATATATATTTTTTGTACGACCAACAGAAGATTCGGACTCCTATAATATTCCTCGTTCACAGGGATATACATGTAAGCATTTTTTTTATTTGATACCAAACCATGTATGTAGAATAAGTATGTACTTTAGCATCTACATTATATGAATATTTAAAATGTCCAAGATGAAAGTGGTGTCAATTAACACATTTACTTGTCTTTCAAGTCATGCTGATTGACTGTTTGTTTATTCAAAGATGTAAGTTTACTCGGGTTAATTTTTACTATGCACGTATTCATTCGTAACTTTGTGATATTCTGCGGAATGGCATTATATTCACACTTACCAAAATTTGCGTCGCAATATTTTTCGATTAGATTTTCGAACACCAGTGGTTGTTTACAAGGAATACATCCAATACCAGCTACAAGGGAACAACAGAAGTTCTAGTTAAGCAAATGGTTTTCAAACATCTTAAATGAATGTGAAACGTTTTTGCTGACCAAAATAACGTTAACAAACAGACATGCGATTTAGAACACAAGTCTTTATATGATAAAAAAAAAAACCCTTGGTAAAAAAAAAAAAAAAAAACCCAAAAAAAGGATCAGACCAACAGAAATGTTCTTCTCACGAATATTTAGAATTATAATTATTTTAACTAATTACATGTAATTAGGCCGAGAAGAAAACAAAACATTAAGGTTCATGTAACATTCTGAAAATGAATTAGGTATATTTCAAAATTACTTTATTTTCAAAAGTTTAAATGAGCACAATTCTTCTTTGCACTGGAATGTAACTGATATTTTCATAAAATACAAAAAAAAATGAGTAAGAGCAAAACACAAGGTCTAATTTAACAGATGTGATTCATTTAAACATACCAATGTTAGCCATAGGATCTTCATCACTCTTGTTTTTGCCTTTGCCTTTGCCTTTGCCCTTGTCTTTTTTCTTGCCTTTGCCCTTTTTCTTCTTAGTTTCATGTCCATCAGGTGGGCTATCCACAGTTGGCAAAGGACTGCCGTCGATACTCAATCCACCGTTAAGCGAATCAGTTTGTTCAGGGTCGATGGGCACTTTACAGTCGTGTCCTTTACGTATTGCTCGAATAGCACGTTTAAACTCTTTGTTTTTCACCCAATCACTGACATAAGTGACCACATATTTGTCACCAACCTTGGAAGCCATGACCAAGGAACTTTTCTTAGTTTTCTCAGCTACTTCGCAATCACATTTGGTGCCATTTTGAATAATTAATTTTAAATTTTTCTTTTCCTTCTTTGGTATTGATTTCGGCTTGTAAGACTTCACTTTTCGTTTCAAGATCAGTTGCTTGTCCCCGTTCTCATCTTCTACAACCTTTCTGATTTTCACCTTTAAAACTAAAAAAATACAAACAAGTTTATATATATAGAGAGAGATTTCTTCAAATAAAGCTGAAACAAAAGTTCAACACATATAACCAATGTGCTTAGAACCGTTTAATGGATACTGAGCTCCGTCCCATCATTTAACAAATTTATGCTGTTGTTCCAGAAGAATTTTTCAGAGCACCGGGTATGATTTAGTCGTTATTCGTTCTGTTTAAAGTATGTTATAAAACCTATGGTGGATTTAAGATCAGGAGAATACTGGTATACAGAATAAGTACACGACCTGTAAGAATAATGACATGTCGCAGCTACCTAAACGATACACTTACCAAGTCATTAGTACTTTGCTGATTTATAACAAATATTTCAATAACGTTATGAAAGTAAGCTACTGCATTTCAATCCGGTAACAAAACAAATTCACAAGTATTGCATCAACGTACCAAAAACAAAATGTGCATAACCTGAAATGTGGCACTGCTGATAAAAAATACATGATGCTGTCTTACTGATATTTGCCACTCAACTTTGATTCATTTATCTAAACCATGTGTTTTAGAATAGAATAGCTGTCAAAAATCTCTAAAGACAGGTGGCTGCATAATTCAGATAGATACACACATAGATTGTCAGGTACTTATAATAACATTTGAGAAATGCACTTGCCTCCCACAGCAGACTTTCTTCATTTTTACTCAGTTAATAGTTTTACACCGTTTCGCTTGCTATTTGACAGACATCCATTCATTTGCAATACATTCGCATGTTCATAACCAAATTATTCTCTATTACCACTCGAATGTCTGGTGTTCCATAAGTTCTAATTATTTCCTGGTTGGTTGCCTAATTGCCAATTATACGGTATCTTCTGTCTCGCATGATCCACTTATCTGCCGCGTTTAACTATTCTGTAAAACCTGTGGTATGATACATCATATTTTGCAGTAAGTAGATGCGTCAGTATTGTGAAGTCCGTCTGCCTATGTCTGTCATTGCTCACATTTTTTACATCAGCTGTTTCTGTTCAGAGGGTTAGTCAGAAATTTCTTTATTGTTAGCAGGTATTAATAGACGTTTTATAACAGTCAGTTTAGAAATTTGAAGATCTTACTGATCTGTTTCCTGTCAGGAATGTTGCTATAAAATACTTTTAACATGTCAAGTTCTGCATTATAGAACACCAGGTATATCCGAAACTTCATCTCGGAGAGATCAGTTATAGTTAAGTTTCAATAAACATTTAGCAATCATTCTATGGATCCGCACATCATCAGTTGTCACCGTATAAAAATCTCGATTGCTATCATATAAAATAGATACTAGTATTTATCTACAAGCAGCCTTTCCGTATTCACCTTTCACCAGCATTTACAAAAGGTTTGCCCGAGATTCAATATCTTAGAAGTTAGACATTGTTATAAAGAGATAGTTGTTACTATCTAGAATGAGCAATCCCTTTGTATATTTATTTGTAGTTTATTACCTATCTTATATTTGTATTTGTAGTATTCTCTTTTGTTGGCGGACTACAATCCGGCAATACGTTTATTATAGTATCAATCAGCATTTAAATACAACTATCTGTATATAACAGTAATATATAAAAGTATTTTGCTCCCTCTTACGGTGATTCATGTGTGAGACTACATGTATATATATTGTCAGCCCCGCCCCCACCCCCGCAAGCTAGTGGCATTATTAGTATTGTAATAATAAGCCTTTCTACTCAAGAATAAAAAGAGACTGTTTAATATTACGAAAATCTCACAGAATGATATATTAGGACTAAATACACAAGGTAAAAGTTAGATTACCATTGCTAATCCACGGCTGAGAACTGCCATAAAAGTAACAAATTTAAGACACAAAACAGGAAAAATTGACTATAACGGGCATCACGTAAAAATGTCTTAAGAAATCAAATATCAGCCCTGATCAGATCAAGAATGTACAGATTAGCAATGATTACCTAAACTGAGATAAAAGATGACAACATCTTCAAATAAAAAAAACATTAATTATATAAAAGATTATTTCTAGTTCTAAGAATTTTAAAACAGGTTATGCTGTGTCCAATACTTGCAGAAGATGATCTCATATCTACTCCTGCTAATACTTTAACGTCTAGAATTTTGTTCTTAGGGTGAAGTCGACAGTTGGCAGAAAGATAAACCTTGATCAAAGTATCTTCGTCCTATTTACCCTTTGTTCTTTAAATTATTCATTAAAACTGTTTAATGATTCCATTAGGCTCTGTAAAATTGCAACGCCTCTAAAGAATCTTTATTAACCACAAAAATTCACTTTTTGGGCACAGAAGACCAAACCCAAATTTTCATGCAATAAACTTCCACTTTTATCTCATTTGTTACAATATACCGTTTGAACTCGTATTTCATTTTCTTCTTCTTCGTATGTATTAAAGATATACAATGTAATTGATAAAGATAATGTTTCAAACAGATATGTCTGACCATATAATTTGGTTAGAGAAATCTGAAAGAACTACACTCCCTTTTCAAATTAAATCATCAAAAAAATGGTTAAAACTTTGTTAGTTGGCCAATTTCTGAGCAACTATTCTAGATCTATCGGTGAAATTTCATAGAATCAAAATGCGTCATCAAGTAAGTACTGTAAGTATGGTCTTAAACAAAATAATGTTCTATGTTATTTAACCGTCACTTCTGCATGGAGATACGCATTTCACATAATGCCAGCCAAGATATGCCTTTCACATAATGCTAGCCAGAATATTTTACTCAGTTAGCTAGCCAGTTTGTCATCATTTTAGATGTTCTTCTGTTTCCATTATCCCAATTTACCTCTACATTTTTCAGCTGTATATTGAACCTATTAGGTAGTTGCCCCCTTTTAATGTCCCCTACCCCTCCCCAAAACGAAAGCTGTAAAAATTTCCCATCCGAACGTCCCTACCCCTCCCCCTTAAAGAAAGAATCAGCGTAGATGCAAATTTGAGAATTCAAGCTGGATAAATACATTGACATAATTCACCAGATGTTTTAATCCTGTGCATTTGTTACGTTAATCGAAAAAGCCTCATACATTCTCTTTTCTTGGCAGACTGCAATCTGGCAATATGCACAAATACACGTAAGTGTAACAAATCACGGAAGTAATTTAATGTTAGAAACATTCAGCTTTGCCGAACACCCTGACTTTATTGCCAAAATTTTCTTAACGATGTCTGGTTTAAAACGGAAGGATTTTTTGAATCAAGACGGATAACTTGTAGTTAAACATATTGGTGCAATAATCTGTAAAATGATCCCCTGAATATTTTTCCTAGGGAATAAAGTAAGCCTGTATGTCTGGAAGAAATCTGTATTCTAGCTAAAGGTTTCATAATCTCATACTATGAAAATTCATGTTCGTAGATACACGTACAGAGAGTGATTTTTTCAGGGCATTACATGTAAAGTTGCCAGACCAAAACATCATTTTAAAGGAAGTTGTAATGTTAAATCCAGTTTGAGCTGCTTCAGGTTCAACATGGTACATCCAATCAGGATTTTGGACGCAGTTACATAGCCCTACTACCTGTGGGATACTGTAATGCAGCGGACAAGAATGAATTTCATCTTTGTACGACAAGTGGATCTGTATGAGCAGGAATTTACAAGTAAAACAATTGTCTGATTACATTTGTACTATTATTATGTGCACAATGCATCGTTCAGAAAATTGGACTAAATCAGTACAATTTTCTGTACGATGACTGCATCCAAAATTATGATGGGTGGTACCATGTTGAACCTGAAGCAGCTCAAACAAGCTCAAACAGGATATAACATTACAACTTCCTTTAAAATCATGTTTTGGTTTAGCAACTTTACATTTAATGCCCTGATAAGTTAACTCTCCAGTCTCCATATATCTACGAATAAGAATAGTACAATTATCTGTACGATGCATTGTGCAAATAATTATAGTACAAATATAACAAGACAAGTTTTACTTGTAAATTCTCGATCAATTGTTCTCTCATATTCTTACTTAGCAGGCACAGAACACTCATTTAGCAGACATGTACAATGACATAAACTTGTATTCTTATTAAGCAGGCACAGAACACTCATTTAGCAGACATGTACAATGACATAAACTTGTGTTCTTATTAAGCAGGCACAGAACACTCATTTAGCAGACATGTACAATGACATAAACTTGTATTCTTATTAAGCAGGCACAGAACACTCATTTAGAAGAAAAGTTGGCTTTAACTTAGCAAGCAAAAAACGCTGAAGTTGGTAGAAATTTTTCTCGTACTTTGAAGGCAAAGAATACTCATTTAGTAGACAATTGTGCTAAAAAAGGCGGAAACCTCTGCTCGTACTTAGCAGACACAGATCACTCAGTTAGCAGACACCTGTGCTTTCAGACGGCAGAAAACTGTGCTAGTACTTGGCACCTAGTCCCAGTTACAGAGTTCTTAATAAGCAGGCAAGAACACTTGTCTAGCAAATAATTGTGCTTTTATTTAGAAGAAAATTGTGGCTTTGTTTTGTAGACATATAACATGTATTTAGCAGTAAGTTCCTTTATCATTCAACAGACATTTTGTCCTTCTGTCAAGGTGGCAACATTTATCATATATCTTGCGGCTCATTTAGCAGACATTTGTGATCTAATTTAAGTGTGCTCTTTATTTATGGCAAATCGCTCTCTCCTTTCAACCCTGAGCTCTTTTACGCACAATCCTGATCTCCTTAACCGGCAACTGTGCTCTATTTTGTGCACAGTTGTGCTCTTATTTAGCCGTCAACCTTGCTCTCGTTTAGTAG
Source organism: Saxidomus purpurata (assembly GCA_022818135.1). Lineage (NCBI taxonomy): Eukaryota > Metazoa > Mollusca > Bivalvia > Venerida > Veneridae > Saxidomus > Saxidomus purpurata. The sequence goes on from JAFMSR010002246.1 coordinate 11,312, forward strand.
ACAACTGTGCTCTATTTTGTGCACAGTTGTGCTCTTATTTAGCCGTCAACCTTGCTCTCGTTTAGTAGACAACTGTGCTCTATTTTGTGCACAGGTGTGCTCTTATTTAGCCGCCAGCCTTGCTCTCGTTTAGCAGACAACTGTACGCTTGAACTTACCATAAGTGGACCAGCAGTAACCGTCCAATAAACTTTCAAACGTCATTGGTTTTTTACATGGTTCACAAACATTGGCTGCTGAAATAGAGGAAGAAGATATAAAGAACCGTTAAAACGTTTTCAAACAAATTAGTAAAAAATTCACAGAGCAAAATATCCCTGAAAAGGAAATATTTTTAATTCCAAAAAAGTGCTTCTTTTTATCTCCATAAACATACACATTTTGTTCTTCCCAAAAGTGCTTGTTCTGTTGAGAGTGTTTAATACCATATCGCAAAATTGTAACAAGAAGCTATACACTTGATGTTGGTTTTTCCAGTCAGTGATCGCAATTAGGCTGTAATTATAGAAACGACATTAGTAATAAATTAATTACAAGGGACAATTTAATTACGTATTTGTTTGATTTAATTACGTTTAAAGATTGCGGAAATTCACTAAAATAACTATGTAAATAAGCCAATCAATAGAATGCAATCGCATCAATAAAACATGCCGCGATATCTGATTTACCTCTAAATTTAGACCTCCTGATTATGTGGAGCGTCAATTTGTATCTTTTTTTACTTCGGCAGGTAATTATTCACTTAGATAACGGTATAAGTTTAGACGTTAAGGCATCTTAGGCCTAAGAAATAGTATTCCTTTGTTCTGTTTGCCTTTCTTACTACATGTTTGTGTCGAACCAGTGCATTACACATTGACTAATGTTTCCTTTGCCTCTTAAATTTTTATAGTGACATTCAATAAAACCTACAGGCACCTGTCTATTAAAAGTGCAATCAACTGCCACTATGTATGCACAATTTTGAAGTCAGTCTGGTGATGAAATGTTATTTCATGTCGTGGTATTTATAAAGTCTTAGACAACTAGACAAAGCATATAGATAAGTAATGCTAGGAATGTTTGTCCAGGACTTTGACTGAAGTATTGTTAAGGTCTGATTGAAGGTCCATGTATGTTCACTTTTTTGGCTTTACTTTTAGAACATATCGAATCCTTTGCCTTTTTAAGCATTGGTGTTCTGCTGTGCATCTCAGCAAGCATAAAAATTAAAGTACTTTAACACAAGAAGCAGAGGTTACCCTCAGGACACGTCTGAGGCACATTCAGATAAAAAAAAAAGTTTCTGTACTGCACGTTGGCGTCCCCTATGCACCTATTGATCGTAATAGGTCTATCTGAGCACCTTGCAATTAAAGATGTAGGTCACACAACGACCATTCTTTGAAGTCTTAAACGGTTTCGGAGGAGAAGTTTGAAGAATTTAACTTCACGGCCGATGGCCCATAGGTGAAGCAGAGCGAAAGTGGTTGAACAACTTTGGTACAAGCCATACTGACTGAAAGAGTGCTATTATAGGACTCTGTGGATGTAATTACGATGGACATAAACTATTCACAATAGCTCACCATAGATCTACAATTGAAAGTGGGGCATAACCCTTACGTGACGATAGCTATCAAATACAATAGTTATTAAGCACCATTGTATCTGTGATACCGGGGAAGCGAAATTCTGAACACAGTTGTAGCTTTGTAACCCGGTAACTAGACAAAACCTCTGATTGTAACCATTTATCCTTGGGGGGCAGACATTTCCATCTGCATTGCGCATTTAATGTAGATTATTGAGCAATAGAGATACATAGAAACCTCAGCAATGCAAGGCAGCGCGTTTCTGCAGGTAAAGAGATAACAGGATTATAAAAGGGGAAATATTTGAATGGTTTTTCGGAATGCCACCGGAATGAAAAATTCTGATATCTTCCCGAGAAAATTTATATAAAGTATATCTATGTACACTACCATGCTTTGATCTTTTTATGAAGACATAAAAGTGAAGTGGTTTGAATTGTATACATGAAAACCCTTGAGCACAAGAATCCAACATTTATATATAGGGGAATGCTTTATGCAGTAACGTAATGGTGTTACATGCCGCTATGATGGAGATAAACTAGATCGGCAATGATTTTTAGGGAAGAACCATAGGCACATGCAGAGGTATACGAGTTTGGAGGTATTTAAATGTCTCTTACAGAATTCCTTGGTGAAGATGATTTCTTTTAAAGCCCAGAGTTAGTCAAACTGCTATGGGAAGGAGTCTTTTCAGAAAATTTTCTAAGAACAGCTATTCGAACTATTTGTATAAAAGACCAGGATTTATTATATGTATATACGATCCCTGAAAAGACTTACTAAAAAATAAGCTGTAAAAGTAACAGTTTACAACGTATGGATGAACTGACTATTTAAGTAATGTTGAGTTGTATTTAAAAATAGTAGTCCGTGACGTCTTTTAATAATTATATATTTTACAGTGTACAAAAATGTAATCACTTTTTCCAGCTACGTTTGCACCGAGATCATTGCAATCATGAATATAAACTTGACAGAACAGTAATCAAACATTTTTAAAAATGTATAATTACTAGAACAAAAGAATGCAAGACTTCATCTCTTACTTTTTACATGAGTTTCTAAACTATTAAAATAAAATAAATGTTAGGATAAAGATAAAAAAAATTACCTATTATGTGAGTAAATATTTGAACTGCAAGCTGAGCGCTGTTCGACCTATTATAACATTAGCGTTTATTATACCACATGCAAAATATGAAAAAAAGAGTATTTAATTTATTTACCAGTATTCTTAATACATGTACGCTCATTTTTTATTTCTAACAAAGTATTTTTATACCTTTTATGGCAACTGAATGTCGGATAAAACAAATTAACTCCTATTACACTCTAAAGGAAACTGGAAAAATAACACTTAAAATAAATGATGGATAAAATCATAGCTAACTTCATTTGTTAGGTATCAACTATAAAGTATGTTAATCTTTCTCTAAATCTAGATATATAAAAGAATAAAATGTACACGCTAATGATAAAAAATACATGTGCAATTCGAACGATAAAACATGTACAGGAACTTATGGTATGTGGGTATTACACATTCTAAATACTGTCCTGTATACCAATTTGTATGCAATTTATGCACCATTAGTTTACGACTATCTTAGCGACATGTGAAAGAAAATAATTTGTCATGAAACAATATTTATTTTTCACCGCTGTGCTGTCAAATCCTTTCTTCATGTGAACATCACCGGGTAACCTGTATTTTATTAGTTATATAGATGCTTGATGGGGTACACGGCTTGAATTGATATAACCCGAGCAGTGATTTGATTGGATTTGATTTGATTTGATTTGAAGCAAATTTTATAAAGGTCCGTCCATGAGAGCAGTTATATTAGCTTGTATTCTAGGATGAGACCTCGGCATGTCTCCTACCATGCATATACCTAGCAAATTGTGATTCGTCTGTGTCCAAAAAGGGAGAGATGTACCTGACTGCAATTTCCAGCCAGTTTTAGCCAAAGATTGAATTTGATTGGTTGCCATAAAGTAGGTTAATCGCGGTGACCAATAAGATCTGTGAGTGTGATTGACCTAAGCAGTCAGATATACGGGCTCATATATAGGGGCTCTTGACCAATCAGAATCTAACAACGGTATTATAATACCTCATATACATCAATTCTAACTGATTACGCAAAGTCCATAAACATTTCATTTTGGTTTTAGTTTTAGGTTGTTTTATTGTTGCAAAATGTCTTGTTCCTTTTATTTGTGAAAAAGTGTTTAGTTCTAATACCTGATTTGTAGGTGTTTTTCTAGTTAAGTAAATAAAACACTGTTGTCTCTACGTTTTCTCACATCTTTAATCTATACAGGCAACTTTTAAAGTCTACTATCTAAATTCTCTGTACTCACCTACCTGCCCGCTATTTTCAAAATGGCGGAGCCACAAGACCAATTGTTACTTAGTTGAACAACCAAACCATCCCGTAATAAGCCTTTCCATCAAAATTCAGAAACATAATTACCAATCTTTTTCATATAGTAAATACTAGATGAATTTGATATACCAGAATACCAGTAAACAGAATATGTGGACACTGCAAAGTAGACTTGGTACGAGAATCAAAAGTTTAAAAATAATGATAAGTTTTAGGTAGTTTTGATTAATTCGAAGGAAGCAATCTGGATTCCAAACTCAGTAACAATCGACAATCGGCTGCACCATTTGGCATAATTTTAGTGTAAGTGTATCTTACAATTTTCTACATCCATCAACCCTTTTGCATAACAGTAAATCAACGTATATACTAACGTACACCATCCCCTATCATATATCTAGCATCTTTCATAATTTTAATGAAATATTTTCAATTATATATTAATTTAAACAATGCATGACTGTGAAAAGGACATAAATGTGTTAATGTTCTACCACGTTCTGAAAGCTGTAACTGTTATTAATAAAAAAGTCCGGGTAAACCTACGTCAAAATGTTTTTAAAAACCCCATACATTAAGAAACAGAATATAGTTTTGCCCATGTGATACGACAGCCTTAAGCACGTGTAGGCATATGTTATAATAACATTTGAATAAATAATGTTCTGACGTCAAAACAAAAATGTTACGTTGATGAAACACGTCTGTATTGCAACTGCGTGTATCATATGCTGAAAGGCAAGGTACCTTACAGAAATGAAAGTGGAGTCCACGTGCATCTTTGCAAACGCGATACTTTCTTTAACGTCAGCAAAGCACCACTGTCAAACGGCATAGTAGAAAGATAAAATCGAACAATTAGCAACCTCGAAATTATAATGTTTGTGTATGCCAATTTAATAAATACTTTAAGACATAAGTTTAAAATGGTTATTTGTTCTTCAGAAGTTATTTATATGAATATAACGAATCTGTAGGCGATGAAATTGACATCTTACGTCATTTGACAATGCATAATTTACAGATTTGTATTGACGTCAGACAGGTAACTGCAGGTAAATAAACAAAACACTACATAATCTTTATCTCTACAGGGTGAGTATGCGGACAATCAAATAATAGAAAAAAATGACATAAATAAAATTTCAACAAAAAGACGAAATGGTGATTATGGTATACACTTACCGTCGCTTGAGTTTAATCCACGACCTTTGCAAAATATACATAGTAAATGGTGAACATGTTGATGATAAAGCAATTAGATAGTTCCATACACGTGCAGTATTCAACAAAAATGCCAGTTTGAGGACATTTATAGAAACGATTTTACTGCTTATTTTGAGCCTTTGTCCCCTTAACGATTACAAGAGTGTGTACTTCTGGAACTATCTATAAATAGCATATACACAAATATACAAAATGAGAAAAAGATGAAGGAAAAGAGACAGAAAGCAGATAAAACAAGAAGCAGAAATGCTAAAACAGAGTAAAAGAAGGAAGCAGATGCAAATTTTGGCCATAATTCGTAAACTACGTCAGGCAAAATGTTTTATTGTTCGTTCGTGTATAATAAAACGCGCTGTTACCAACATTTTATATAGTCAATCGACACGCAATTCCTCTAAAGACTAGGAGCCAGCATTAGTGGCCATTACTAATAGAGCAAGTTAATTAATTCAAGAAAGGTTACATTATTTCCACGACAGTATGCATAACCTAGCATACTGTCTTTAAATTTCATTTTTTACAGACTATAACGACCGTTCCCCAATCGTGATATATACGGCATCACCTCGACTGTATGTCATTTGAGAGTTTCTATTCAAAGTATGAAGGACATGTTCACATAATTTAAATTCAACGTTCGTGCTACTTAGTATGAACATTGTTAGTTACTTTTGTAGATAGGAATACATGATGAGTGTTACAGACAGCAAATTAATAATGTAAAAAGGACAACAGGTACTTGGTATAATCTGTCATATAAAGCGCAGCTGTTTGATTTTTTATTTTTAAGCATATAAGAAAGTAACAATTAAGATGTTTAAAGCTCTCTGGTTACGGGAAAATGTCCATATATTTTGAATAATAAGTACTATGGAAACAGTAAACAACTGATTATTCAAATTGACATTTGGAACACAACACCTGTCCATAAATATTAGTTTGGATTGTAAGCTTGACAGAATAATGTTCGCTTGAATCTCCTACAGTAGGATGTAGATTTCATGCGGGTTAATACGGACATATTCGGCATACTAACGTTATGTAAGAGAATATATAAATGTTTCAATTTTGTCCTAATAGATAATAAACCTTTTACTATTTTACTCGTAACAATATATTGAAGCAGCAGAAAGCATTTAATAAAAACATCCAGCAGATTGTATTACCGATACATACTTACTTATATTATCAATCTTATACTTGACTTTTATTTAAAGTGATAATACCCTTCAATTTGATCATTGCAAATTAATTTAATATCTTCACCAATGGTTAAGTATCATTAAAAAATAATAATTGTAAAAGTTACAGCTGTAACATAAAAGTATCTACAGTTTTATTCCTTTTGAACATAGCTGAAAAGCAACAAAATCTTTTTTGACTGGCCCAGTCATAAAATGATTTTCCAACAATTTGTATGATAAATTTGTGTTTGTATCCACTACTAAAATAAATGGTTGAGCATGAATTATTTTCTTTTAATTTTCTAAACATATTTCATGTTTTAGAACATTTCTTGACCATACTGTTCTGGTCATTTGCACAAACAAATTTTATTCAATTTATGAACACATCTAAACATTTTTTGTAGATAGATACTACCATTGTTGGTGTTGTTGTTATTTTCATTACAAACGTGAATACACCTAGCTCCTGGTGAAGAACAGAACAATACAAGAATTGAACACAGTGAATAGGTGCACACAATCAAAGTAAGATCAAAGATAAAAAGCCTCATCAGAAATGTTAGCAATGCAGCCACTTGAAGAGAATGCGAGTCAGACACAATCCTAGTTTGTTATTTCGAAACTTGCCTTGAATATTTATTTAACAGTACTTATAATCTTTTTATCTAGTCTACAGTACTTGTTCGCCTCGAATTCAGACAATTGTGATTCGTGTGAAAGGTAACTATGATTAGAAAAACAGGCATTCAATACAATTTTTTCTTCACAAAAACGTAAAATGCGTATCACCATTTCTATCTCCTACGCAAAACGGCTCATGGAATCGCAAGTGTAAAAAGTCTGGTACACGTCTGTTCCTTTTAAAACATATTTTTTTCTGATTATATGATAAAGATACTGCAAATTTAAGAGCCCGGATATCTCAATTCTACGTCAGTAACTATAGATCCGCGATATATCAAATATTCATTCAAAAATCACATAAACTTTTCAATATTTTCAAGAGCTTATTTTTGAACACCTATACTACGTTGGACAGCTGCCTTGCGTGTGGGATCAAAAACACGCACGTAAGTTATTTCCTCGTTAAATAAATCTATAGGATATTAATCAATTTTCTGGCAAAATGAATCAATTGTTAAAACAAGAGCCTTTGTATTTGATATAATGCGTGAGGTTCTTTAGCCCGTACATAAATGGTTCATTAATCATAATACTTTCTTAGTTCTGTAAAGGATTATCAGATATAGACGTAATAATGTAATAAAAAGTGCATCTGAATAGAAATCCGACAATATAATGATTGCATGATGGAGGTAGGCCACCACGAAACCGGGAATATCATTTCATTAACACTGTAGTTAATACCGCTGGTATTTTATAACATTATGAATTTAATCCTAGTTTCAACGGTGTCTTATTCCGCTCTTGTACTTGTAAGTAATTTTATGTCGAGCTTATGAAAGGATTAGACTAGTTCATTTTTCCTGGGTGCAGATAGAACACGACTTGACATATATAGTTTGTTATGTGTGGTTGCACTTTTGATCGAAAATCTATGAAAGAACATATTTGAAAATGGGCTACAACTATGATATACTTAAAAGTAACCGCGATCAGTGTAAACCGAAAGGAAATATCTTACGATTTGTGAACACCACTATATAAAGCACATTTTCTATAAAACATTGCGGCCACTCATACCCAGACATACATCCTAATGGAAAAACCTTCCGTCTGAGTGACCTTGATCAAAAGATCATCTTTTACCAGTCCATTAAAGACGTAACATTTACACCATGTGTCACGGCAATTCCTCATTATGTGTTTTTGAAACACAAAGAACTAAAGTAATTTGTGGTTTGTACAGCTGATGAAAGCTTAAAGAGTTTATTTGCGTTATCTTGAATGTACTTATGAGACCGCTAGGTAATAAAAACAATCAAAGTGCATTTATTGTACAAAATCTGCCATAAATTAGTTAACCACAAACACTTTCTTTAATAGAAAATGAATCCTCCCTCGCTATCTTTGTAGCGGTCCCGCGTGTAAACGCACAAGCCAAGTACAAAACATGTAAAATATGACAATTCGCCACATTTGAAAGCACATTGTATTTGTAAGTTGGCCCTTCACATTGCTATAACAGAAACTAAAAGCATTACGAAAGTGAGTCAGCGTGTTGTACGAAATATTTTTTTCTGACTGAAAATCCATTCCAAAGGGCTAGTTGTAATGGACCGGAGTGTGAAGAACGTGTTCTTTCCTCCATCCGTAAAGAAGAACGAGATTTCCTTATAACAATATCATGTTGCCTTCCCATCAATATCCCTTCAAATACTATTTATACTCACATAATTCGATCTGCAGGGTACAGACGCGGTGTTTTGACTTCAGACAGTGGCATCAATCTTACAATACCTTATACCTTTTTCAAAATTAAAATGGCATATTCAAAGTAAAGTCTCGAATTATATGGCATGCTTAGAGGCTATTACGCTCGGCCAACAGTTGAAAATTCATTTTCCAAAATCCTCCAACATTTTCATCTTTTATTATTATCTTTAGCAAGTATTTAAACCTACAAGTTTTGGAAAAGGGCTTTTCAATTTCTAAACAAATAAAACAAAGCCAAACGATGGTATTCATGATTATACTATGAAATAACCTGCTAACTGTAGTAAAATGTTTTACTTATCATCAATATTTTTTAAAAGGCTTTCAGCTAGAGGTAGCCCCATCATGCATGTACAAAAACGCTTTGTAGCATTTCCATAATTGAGGGAACCATGTCATAGAGTATAGATATCTGTCTTCATATTCCTGTATGTGCTATATACTCCCTATCCATATAAAAACGGTCATAAAATAAAGCTAAGATTAACAGAGAAAATGTATAAAATGCAAACGGATTACCCTATAGCAGTTGGCCTAGTTCAAAAATTGAAGATTATGTAAGAAATTTATTACATTTAGTGACGTATATCTAAGTGTAGGCATGTGTGCCATCACTCGCTTCGATCTAATTGTTAAGAGATTGAAATTATCTTTCAAAGAATATATATGGATTAAAGCGTTCCAGATATTACGAGAGAGATACAAACCTTTGACGATTTGCTGAATGCAACTTCAGCTGGTCAGACGACATCGAAGAAAACAACATATTTTTTTGTCACTAGACATTGATGACCAAGAACAACACCAAACGCAATTAATGCGTTTCTTTTAACATTTTTTCTGACTTCATGGCAATATATCAATTAAGGAACACCATATCATATTGAGTATTTGAAACGCAATATCAAACCTACACTCATTCTAATGACTTTTTATTGACGTTGGGTGTGACTTATTGTAGAACTTTTTTTAATGTTTCCTTTTTGTCATGAATGTTTATGATGTTAGTTTAGTACCTTAGATCAGTAAAATTAGTCTGTAAAAGAACTACAAATATTTTGTTTGTTTAATTTAGCATAAGTAAATATGTAACTATACAGTTTTATTCATATTTCAAGGAAAAATGATTATTTCATCTAACATAGCTAGTTTGAAACTTTAACATAGAAACCGTTTTCCATGTCCTGTGTTTAAGCCAGTCTGTCCATGGTTATGAGTAATTTCCGTGTATGGTTCTTATCCAGGTAACAAGTCAAAAGTTACAGCAGAAATATACCGATGGTAAGGGTTTTCAGGCGACACTACTGCCTTACCCTCTATCAATTTTAAGCAAAGAAAATGCAATGCTGTACATTGCATAAACGACCTTATGAACTTGATAAGACCCAAACAATTCACTATTTAATTATCATGCTATGTCTTCAGTTATCTATCGATTTAGACTTCTAAAAATATAAAATCTGCATTATAAGTATGATTGTTTAAACTCTTTACCTCCTAAGATAGTAAAGTTCTTGCGCAAATAGGATTTGTCAATAGCAAATGTCAAAAATTAAGCTTAAAGGCTGTGGGTTATATTTTGCACCGTGTCGCCTCGTTCGAGTGACAGATAACATTTCTTACATGGTAGTAGTACTTCGAAATATGTGGACAATTTTGACAGTAACATTTGTAGAAATACATCAGAGTGACACAAACAAACCATTACCAATTAGGAGTGTAAAGTACGTTAATATTTGTCAATTTAACACTGACATGACAGGTGCATTCTAGTTTTCAAATTTGTTTTGTGGTGACAACAGTCATTTAGGGCATATTTCATATGTCTGTTTTCATGAATGAATGTGCATTTTGTTGCTTAGTAATTTGAATAAATTAAGATATTTTTAAAGACTGTTTCATTTTTTTTTTGCAGTTTTAGACATTCAGACATTGACAAATGACCGTCATTACTGTAAAATGACAAACTATAGGACATTAAGTACTCGTGTACATGTACCAGTAATATTTAAGAAAATACCCTATAAAACAGCAAAAATGTTGAGGAAGATATCAGTTTGTTTTCATAAAATATATAAACTATAAAACATTTTATGTTGTTAATTTTGAACAAATTTCTAACGCTCATCCAGAAATGCATCAAATTAGTTCGAATACATGTCTAACTACAGAACACAAATCAGAAGCTAATTGAGAATTAAACAAATGAATTTGGAGATTTGGGTAACGCTAAGCTAAAAATGTACAAAATAGATCCACCCCTTGAAGATAATATATCAAGTAAGTTTAAAAATAGGTATATCTCTAATCCATTAGTTAGAACATAGTTATTACTGTGATGATGAATATGTCGCATAAGTTTGAATTAATCCCGAAATATATCAAATAAGTCTTCGAATGTAAGTTAATCGGGAATATATCGAATAAGCTAACAGATTGGGATAACGCTAATCTAGAAATGTATCAAATAGGTCTATACCTTATCGATAAAATATCTAGCAAATTTTGATAAACGTCTAACTTTTATCAAGAATTTATCATACGAGTTCGAAATACAACGCTAATCCAGAAATATATCATAATAAGTCGTGGGTTTATACGCTGCACCGATCTAAGCTACGTCTTTTACGTTTACCATTTCATTTAATTTGTGTTAGTTTTTCATATTCTCTAACATATTCACAGTAGTTTTTCTTAGCAGCAGTTGTTTAAGCCCATTTCGCTTTAATGTTTTAAACATATTGCGACCGTAAAAACAAAGACAGCTGTGCCCGGTCTGATTTCATACAGCCATTAAAATGTAATATAATTTATTCATTAATTAAAACAAATAATTTTACTTTATACTCCAGATAAACTGGGATATATTATGAAAAGTGGGTTGTCTTTACGTCTGTAAGACATTATGGTTTCAGACAATAATCCCATGTACTAGTAATTTGAGGTAGAAAAAAACCCCTACAGTAAGAAATCTCAGACAACCATGCTTGTCGGTATTTGTAGATAAATAATAAAACCAGAGACGTGATTGTCCTATGGGAAATTTGAATGCCGCATGCTACAAATCACATGGAAGACACTTCCCACCATTCCATTCAATCAATATTACATATGTCAATGCATAATTGTGTACCGGCATCATCCTGGAACAGAAGATAATTGACAGAATTGAGGACCTGGCGAAGATTTCATCCCAGAGGGATAGTGTAGACTTTGTCGGAATGAAGTATAATTGAAAGATACATTACCACACTAAAATTTTAAACGAATCATTTGGTTATCAGAATTATGAATTAGGATAGACAGACGCACATCGTACTATAATAAGAACTAATAATGTTTCAGCTGAACGTCTAAACTGATGATGAACATTTGTAATCTATTGTTCCGAAAACAAGAAATCTTGGAGACATAACAGTCTGGTACAGCCTAGCTTAGAAATATCCAGATGTCAAGAACTTCGCAACCTTAATAATAAAGAAACGGACAATGGGTTGAATGAGGGGACCGATTACCCACAGGTATAAGTTTCTCCACCCAGTGGATACCAGCTACTAAATGTGCCAAAGTACGTGTATCTTTTCTATTTTCATTTTTCAATAATCACCCCTGGCTATTTTCCTTTATTTTTCATTGGCTAATCGAACTTAAATAAGAATTAACTCGTATTTCGGTATCCAAAGCCAGTACGAACCACTCACCAAAAAAAAACTAGATTACTTTCTCTTCTGATCCTAAAGACTTTTTGACACTCGGAAGAATCATCACAAGAAAATATAAACAAACACACGTGTCTCCAACAAAAGCTCAAAGCACAACCGATAAGCACAGACACACACCAACCAACTGTAAGATACTACAGCAATCAAAGTACGTAATGCACGGACTTAATCAGATCATAAAGTGGAACACGAACATGAAATAAACATGTGCCAAATTCTGCAAGACAGGATCAAAAGAGATTGACAAAAAACATTCGAAAGAAAGACTACAAGTCGGAGATTCATCTTAGAATAACCATTATATATGTGGCTAAGTATTGCACATGCGTCATAACTGCGTAATATTTTCCCCAATGGTTATCATCAACTGTATGTTATACTTCTTTCCAAACAAGTATGACTATCGAAATTCAACTGTCAGAATGTACAATCTTCCTGAAACGTTTACGAACATGATTCATGATAAACCTCAAAGACTCTTCTCAATCGTGCATGCAATTTCCACATCCGTTAAATCGGTGATGACGTCAAAGTGACCCTTTTCTCCAGTTCCATTGCTTTTAGACATTCCTATATAATGTTTCTTCACGCAGACATTCCTATATAATGTTTCTTCACGCCCATTGCGTACTTAATATACTAAGCAACACTAGGGGTATTTTCAGATCACTCACGATTGCCAGCCAATCGCTTAGGTCCACTGAGGATGCGATACTACCAGACAAACTTAATTTTTTCCCACTTAAGTCAAATATCTTTCTAACAGAGCTAGGACACGCCAGTATTGATCAAGAATCAGACAGTAAGGTCGATGGCGAAGAGTGGAACATACGTAGTTTGTTGGAAAAAAAGATTTCACTCACTTTTGTTCTTTCGTAACTTTATATCTTGTGTAAGGCGTGGGGATGTAATGATTATAACTAACTGCAATGGCAATTCTATTAGAATGATGGAACAAAACAAAATTCCTACACTGTCACAGTTCCAGACCAGACTATCCTGCGTGACCTTTAAGCGCTTAGAACAGGATGTTATTCCCTTAGGTTTATATCTCTGTTGTTTCTTTGAGGATTTTCTTTCCAGAACGAAAACCTTCATGTGGTGTCTGCTCGATCAGGATCAAGACTGATAAATCAAATTTATACTTATATTTGTTAAAC
>JAFMSR010002247.1:0-24958 GCA_022818135.1 Saxidomus purpurata
TCATGGAAAATGACAACATTGAGTCCATATGGCTTGGGATAAGGCGTCCAAAAACAAACATCACTCACTCGAGGTACAAATACAGGCCACCATCTTCTCCGGCCACTTGGAATGAACTATTGAATTTTTTTTCTGGAAACAAATTAAGAAATTACCGGTATTATTTTTGGAGACTTTAACTATAATTATATAAATTTTAGATGTACAGATTCATCACCAAAGTGAATTTTGCATACTTTTAATTTTAAACAGTTAGTACAGCACATAACAAAAATGGCCTCATTATCAGCTACAATTATAGATCATGTCTTTTCAAATTGTCCTGATAACATAACCAATGTCACGGACCTATATACAGGTTCGTGCCAATGTACAGGTACCAACTTTGTCTATAAGTGATCATTTGCCTATTATAGTTACACAAAATGCAGAAATCAAAATGTAAAAGGGTCCAATACATACAACAATAAACTATAGAAGTATCCATAACTTTAATGAGAGAGCTTTTATTGAAGGATTAACAAAACAACCATGAAATTTATGATGACCCTGATGATGCTTTGCAGACTCTTAATCAAATGTTTACAGAAGTTTTAAACCTACACGCACCAAATAACTGACGTAGGGTAAAAAGAAACATCAGTCAGATCGGTTTAACTACGAAATTGCAGATGTTATAATAAGAAAAAAAACTATTTTAAACAATACAAAGGAGGTCAGCTGGTGTAAAAAGGTGAAAACAATCTTTTCGGGCAAAAAAGAATGCCTATGCTGCTACGATAAATGAAAGTAAAAAGATCCTAAAGGTTCTGTCCTATGTCCTATCTTATTCATAATTTATATCAACTACCTACAATTACACCAACATAATTCTAGAACCGATATGTTCGCTTTTGACACAACTATTACAGCTAAAGGTCAAGCACTTGAAGAAGTTCATCATATCTGGAGCAATAATATACATTCGTCCCAGATCATATTATATTAGAACTAGATACTATGCAATACTAGTAACTGCACAAAAAACTAAAGCCATGCATATATCGGCATCAATACACATTCATCACAAAATCAGAAAAACGTCTTTGAATACAAATTGATAGTAGTGTTAAATGAAAAAAGCAAGCACAATAAATCCTCAGAAATGTACATGTAATTTCTTTATTGTGCCTACTATTGCGGATAAAACGATTTCCAAGCACTCGATCAGTCACAAAAAAAACTTTTCAGTGCCTATTTACTATCACATTCAGATTATTGCTGTACTGTATGGGGTAATCTCAATGGTGAAATGACAAATGCCATGAATGCGATCTACAAATTAACAAGAGCCATGTTACACATGGTTAATCCCCCCGCCGGGAAGAAGTTACCTGAAGGTTGTACTTTCGTACATTTTACTTGGTGAGAGGAAATCCTTAAAAAGCCGTATAGTTATGGTCATGCTGAGTACAGTTTTCAAGTAAGTGGAAAAAGAATAAGGCAATGAAGAGAAGGTTTGCAAAATTATATTAATGTTCATTATCAGTATAGGTATGATATTTTTCTATTTGACTAAAAGTAGGCAAGGTAGAGTTATTGTTCTTGCACACTGCACTTCCTACCAATGTGCTATGTCAGTGTATTAAGTTTGAAGTAAATCCCTCAAGTACTTTTGGAGTTATGCTCTGGACAAAACTTTTAAAGTAAATCTGATAAAGGGGAATAACTCTAAAAGTAGGCAAGGTACAGTTACTGTTCTTGCACACTGCACTTCCTACCAATGTGCTATGTCAGTGTATTAAGTTTGAAGAAAATCCCTCAAGTTCTTTTGCAGTTATGCTTCAGACAAGTAAATCTGATAAAGGGGAATAACTCTAAAAGTAGGCAAGGTACAGTTATTGTTCTTGCACACTGCACTTCCTACCAATGTGCTATGTCAGTGTATTAAGTTTGTAGAAAATATCTCAAGTACTTTTGCAGTTATGCTTCAGACAAGTAAATCTGATAAAGGGGAATAACTCTAAAAGTAGGCAAGGTAGAGTTATTGTTCTTGCACATTGCACTTCCTCCCAATGTGCTATGTCAGTGTATTCAGTTTGAAGTAAATCCTTCCAGTACTTTTGCAGTTATGCTCTGGACAAAACTTTTTAAGTAAATCTGATAAAGGGGAATAACTCTAAAAGTCGGCAAGGTACAGTTATTATTCTTGCACACTGCACTTCCTACCAATGTGCTATGTCAGTGTATTAAGTTTGAAGAAAATCCCTCAAGTACTTTTGGAGTTATGCTCCGGACAAAGTTTTTCAAGTAAATCTGATAAAGGGGAATAACTCTAAAAGTAGGCAAGGTAGAGTTATTGTTCTTACACACTGCACTTCCTCCCAATGTGCTCTGTCAGTGTATGAAGTTTGAAGAAAATCGTTCAAGTACTTTTGGAGTTATGCTCCGGACAAAATTGGGACGGACGCACGGACGGACGGACGGACGGACGAAGACCATTTCTAATATCCACTTCGCCTTCCACGGGGGGATAAAAAAAAGCGGCACGCGTTTTCCTTGACAAAGACTTTTATACCTCATCAGAAGATTTATTAAAGTGGATGAAATTTTTTGGTAGACGCAATTCTAGTATATAAATCCTTAAATGAAGCAATCTCACAATTATAAACGAAATACAAATTTAAATTATCAAATTCAACACACAACCTCAATCTAAAGATAGCAAACAAATGTGAACTACATGTCTCCAAACTAATTTTATTTAGGAAATCTTTATCCTACTCGGGTCCAAAAATTTACGGCAAGCTGAAACTTTAGCAGCATTCAAAACTAATGCATTTACAGTGGGTCTTTTCTACTTAAAGATATTTGCATGTCTATCTGTTATAAAATATTTACTTAGTTTACTATAATTGTTATACCTGTTTGAGACATTGTAAATGCTATCTTATCTAGAATTTGTTATTTTTTCTCTACTAAACTAGGTCACTACCGCAAATCAAATAAAAAGTTTGTGAACACAATAAAGGCCACATTTTGCATTTAATTATCCTAAAATTGATCATAATATTTGTTTTGATAATTTCTGGGTCAAGTTTGAATCTGGGTCACCTGGTGTCAAAACCTGTCGTCTGTCTGTTGTTAGAGGCTGCATTTATCATTAGATCTTCATTTAACTTGGGCAGTATGAATGCCTTGATGAAATCTTTGTCGAGTTTGAATATGGGTAATTTGAGGTCAAAAACTAGGTCATGGGGTCAAATCATAGACCAACCTTGTGTATGCAATAGAGGATGCATTTTTCATACGATCTTCATGAAACTTAGTCAGCATGATTGCCTTGATGAAATTTAGTTCTAGTTTGAATATTGGTTGTCTGGGGTCAAAAACAAGGTCACCAAGTCAAATCATATGTCTGGCTGGCTGGCTGGCTGGCTGACACTACATCTCCCCAAGACATAATTCTCCTTAAAGTACGGATTATGAGGTAGGTGCCGAAAATTGTCGATGATTATGCAAACGCGCCATCTGGTGTAATAATGCGAGTGCACATTTCAACAGTGCGTGATGACATGCATTGTTCGTCCAACTGGCATGCGTTGTTTAACTTAGATATAGTATGCCTATGTCAGTATAACGTTGCTATATTGGTCTAATATATTTAAAGACGTTAAAATCCAACATTTCAAGTATGACAAACGCAGTTATTAAGAAATATATTTCGATCAAGTATCATTAGCTCGACTTTTCGAAGAAAAGGGGACCTATCCTACTCGCCCGGTGTCGGCGTTGGTGTCACACCTTGGTTAAGATTTTCGTACCACCCCACTTTATTTCAAAAGTACTGGAGGTATGGCTTTGAAACTTACCATACTTGTTTACCATCATAACCTCCATGTACAGACAAGAGTACATAACTCTGTCAAGGTGGTTTTTTTTTACAGAATTATGACCCTTTTTGAACTTAGTGTATTGAGCTTGGTTAAGTTTTTCGTACCACCTCACTTTATTTCAAAACCATTAGAGGTATTGCATTGAAACTAATCATACTTATTTACCATCAATTCATGACCTACATCAACAGACAAGAGTACATAACTCTGTCAAGATTTTTGACAGAATTATGCCCCTTTTTGACTTAATACATTGAATATGGGTAAAATCCACTTATTGCCTTAACCCTTTGAGATATTGCTTTGGAACTTTGAATGCTTGTTTACATCATTACCCCATCTGTAGGCAAGAGAAGGTAACTCTGTCAGGGATTTGTTTTAAAAATTAAGGCCCTATATCGACTTAGAATCTTGGTTAAGTTTTTCGTACCAGTTCACTTTTTGACTAAACTTTTTGAGATATTAATTTGAAAGTTGGAATACTTATGATCCCCAAACATGGGCAGGAGAAGGTAATTCTGTCAAGGATTTTATTTGAATTATGGCCCTTTTTGACTTAGAAACTCAGTTAAAATTTTCATTCTTGTCCACTTGTTGACTTAACCATTTGAGATATTACTTTGAAAGTTGGAGTACTTATGTACCATCATGAGACCTATCTGTAAGCAAAAGAAGATAACTCTGTGAAAATGTTTCTTGATTGGTACTTAGAAATTCCTAGGTAAAGTCTTGCCCTTAACTGTCAAAGTTTTGTTTTATTGGCAAGCACTAAAAAAGACAGCGGTCCTACTGACAGCTCTTGTTTATACAATGTTATGATGAGGGTATGAATGACAGCCAAACAATGCAGTCAGGTTGTTCAACTTAATTTGGACCGTTTACTCAATCATCTTTAAATACAAGTTTCAGTTTTATAGCAAATACAGAACACTGATATATGAAATAATGTAAAATACAACAATTCATCTCTCAGAAAGGTGTAATCAAATCTCCAGTTTTAAGCATAGAACATATAAAAAATAAACATGTAATATCAGATGGACAAATACACACGTAGCAATGCAAGATGAGATGTCAGAAGGCTCAATGTAATTTTTGCATCAAAACTGTTCCATAGATAACACTGTTCTTTAGACTGCTCTTGTTCTCATAGCAACTAAACAAACACTTTGTTTTAATAAGACAAAAACAAACGTTCATGATCTTTCTTGACCCTCTGATACCAAAGTATGGAGTTTAACACCATTTGAAGTTTTCCGTTTTTCTCTGACCGCAAAAACTACAAGTATAATTATCTGATCACATTGCACAAACGTGTATTGTGATGCCTAGTTAAGTTGTTTTTAAGTAAAGTCCCCATGGTGACATTATAATGGGACTTGCGAACGTGACCAGATAAATGAATTTTGCACTTTGATTACTAAGCTTTCCTCGACCTAGATTTCTTATCTTGACTGTTTATTTTAATAATAGTTTTTAAAATATGTTTAATAGACTCGGGTCGTTCTTCCTCTTGAGTGTTGCTGTTATTCCAGCTATAGTTGCGACTGATGTTGACACCAGTGCAGGCAACTGCTCATCTAGACTGGAATACCTAGAAGAGGAATACAGAGCTTTGAAAACAGACTACAGTCAGCTGAGCGACATCGTGAGAAAACTTGACAACGGGAAACCTATACAAGGTATCACTAACAATCTTTTATCTTTTGCGAACACAACATTAATGAGTACATAACCCTTAATGAATTTGCTTTCTTTTCGGGAGTCTCTGCGTTCGTCAATTTTAAGGAAGCCATTTAGCAAGAATTCGGACGTTCGACAGGTATCCGAGGTCTTTTTCCACCAGAACACCAGTACAAAGTTAAACAACGTCTGTGTACGTCTATAATTGGCACTTTACTTTGACCCTCGAATTCAAAAATAACTTGTGCGGCTACGACTGGACTCGCAAACAGACAGCATTTCTCTGACCATGTCCGAATTCGAATCGCCCATTACGTCAAGCCCATGTACATAACACATTTACGTGTTGTACTTTATTGATAAAACAACTTGATAGGCTTATCTGAGTATATAAATCTATATCAAGTACCTGTGGGTAAATCTACAAATGCATTCTAGTAAATGGGCACTTACATTCTACATTTGCTCATTACAACAAAACCTCGACTCTAGTTAAGAGTCACTAAGAACTCTGATAAGATACCATTGCGTTACTATGATCTAGATGATCTAGCAACTAAGCGAAAAACATACTGGACACGTTCGGAAAAGTATTGCTTGTAGGCCTGAATTATTGACAGTAACATGATCAAATTAAAGAAAGTGTATTCATGAGTTTGATTTTACTTTCAGGAAAACGTGAAGTACAGCTGCTGGTGGCTTTTACCGCATACATTGACTCAAATGTTGGACACATTGGGATAAATCAAGCAGTACCATATAACAGCGTTGCATCAAACATTGGCAATGCTTTCAATATTCATACACACGTGTTCACAGCACCAGTTACCGGGATTTATCTGTTCACATTTGTTATTTCTGAATATTCTCAATCGGAAATGGTCGCAAAACTTGTAGTTGACGGACAAAATATTATAGATGCAATTACTAACCCAGTTGCTGCAGGCCATGACCAACAAGGTGTTAACAGTGCGGTACTTCAGGTACACATATTCATGGAGGGGAGCAAAAATAGTACGAGAATGCCCAATATGCAACACTGAAATTGTTCGTTTTGTATTAATATTACATAATAGATGAACAAAGTTTTTCAAGTTACACTTGTAGCTGTCTGATCTATCGAACACTAACCAGTACTAAAGAGGGAGCTGATAGCCACGTAGTATCAACTTCATTTTTTGATATTTGTCTAAATTCACCTCGCTTAATTTACAGGTTAACAAAGGCCAGTCCGTGTGGGTGGTCAACTACTTTCAAAACGACGTCCACGTGCGCTCCGACGAAAACTATCGATTCGCCTCTTTTTTCCGGCGTGCTAATCAGCGAAATGTAATCGAGGGTGCAATTGTGTAAGAAATTTGTGCAAATATAATAGTTATTGCAATAAAAAAGCAATGTTTTCTTAGCTAGCTTTATTTTGGCCAAATGATCAAAAGCTAAGTGTATCGATATAACTTACAGCACAGTAGAAACTTTCAATACTATTTCAAATTATTTTTTATTACCGATTGATAGGAATTAATATTCTACCAGCTATGCAGTGGATAATGCGAGAAGAAATGCAACAATTGCAACTTTCTCATTCGTCTTTGCAAGAACTTCACCGATGTCCGCGAAGAGGCTAAGAAAAAGTGCAAAGCAGTATTAAGATTAATTAACGGTCGTAAATGAAAAGAGGCATTCCTCAATTGGATGTTCCAGTAATTGGGATTTTGCGAGTATAAAACACCTTACTTTTCGTCAGTCACGGAGCGTCAAAAATACCCATGACCAACATTGTAGCTGAACGTGTTTGGTGTTCCATACAGGTGGTACTACTAATTTTAGCGTCAGCTTACACAGGTGGTAGTGGCAAGCATGTTTTAGTAGATTTTTGGATCTGCTGTTAAACTAGGGATGAAAAAATGTTTCATGTCCCTTTCAGAACTTTTACCCTGTGCCAAACTAGAAATGGTTTCCTTTCGCAGTTCACACTAACGTCAGATAGCTCAAGTCATGACCTACAACACAATTTATCAATGTATTCATTCCATCTCTCATTCTTTAAGTGGTCACTCTATTATCAAAGACTGGAATAACCACACAACACCAATTTAAGTGGGTTTGCCCTGCTGTCTGCCTGTCTGTCTGTCTGTCTGTCTGTAAACTTTCTTGTCAGGTACATATTTCCCAAAGCCCTTGAAGAACTTTATGAACCGTAGGCCAAATGTTCATCTATCAGAGACTTCTAGAACTCAATCATACCAGCTAAAGGTCCAAGTCACAATTTGAGGTCTAAAAGTTGAGTCTAGGTGTCTGCTTAATATGTCGTTAACCCATCGAAATATTTTTTAACTTTTGGTCAATTGCGTATATAGGTCATACAGAGAACATACAGAACATCAGTTTTAGCTGCACCGGGTCAAAGTCATAAATCATTGACTAATTTGAACCTTATTTTTTGTCCACTGCACATCTCCCAAAGCCCTAGAAGGATTTTGATGAAATGTATATCTTATCGAGACAATTTGCAGAAACAGTAGCAGCTCAAGGTTATAGGCCCATTGTCACTTTAAAAACTCGTATATATGAGTATAGAAAAATGAATTAATTACCGGGCAGAATAATGAGAGAACTTTGATCTATTTATACTAAAACAATGTAAACGTATACCCTACTCTCATATTTTTGTTGCTTCTTCTCGAAAAGTGTTGTCAGAAAGCGTTATTTTTGCAATATCATTACAAACATACTGTGCTATATGTATAGCGTGTATACTTTCGATTAAAAAATGGGATGTTTTTCGTACAAATAATGGTCAATTTCGGCGGTAAAACTTCTTTTTTGCTGAAATGAGAGGCATAACTGCTCACGTAGCCTTGGGCTTCATATCCGCTTAAAGAATTTTGATGTATTTTGGGTCAAATGTTCATCTCATCATGAGGTAATAAAAACAATGTTACAACTGCGCCAGCTCAGGGTCAGGGCATAGCTAGAGGTCAAAGATGTATTGTCCACTCAATATCTCAGGAAAGCTTGGACAAAGCGTTCATGTCATCAAGACGATATGCACAACCAATAGTCGAGCTATCCTGTCAAAGGTTTTAGCCTTTGAATTCCTGGGAGCTCCATATCTCTTGCTGTCCTTGAAGGATTTTAATGAATCTGCGACTAAATGTGGCAGGGGATATAACTCTTTGCCTTGTACATATGTAAACTAAATAGTGCATATTTAACAAAATATGTCGATTCCAGTTTGCATGTACTGAAACTTATACGTGCACGGCAAACTCTATCCAAAATATTTAAGGACATACATTGCCAATAAAAGGCACACACATAAAAATTAGTATTGCATCAAATATTTACTTAGAGGAGAGAGAACTAACAGAAATGAAGACAAGAAAATGTTTATTCTCTGTTACTGTTGATTTCACACATTTGGGTAATAATTATAAGTATAAGACGTATATACACATTTTGAAACAAAGTTTCTTTATACAAAAGGAATATTGTATTAGAAAATAAATAATGACAATCAATTAATAAAAAATACATATTAATTAATAAATAATACAATATTACACATCAGTTGTAATTGATTAAACATTATAGACAGTCATAAAAAGAACATAAAGTGAGCCAACGTTTTGTTTGGTTTAGTGTGTACCAATTTCTTTCACCTCGATAGTTATTAAGGCCTGGACATATTTAGTTATATGTCATTTGGTCTCTGTCCCTGTGACATTTACAGGTTCTTAAGCCAAGGTTTAAAAGCAATCATCAGCTTTACATATTGCTCCCAATCCACACAAATAAACAATTCCATTCTTGTAAGCATTCTGTACAAACATGATTTGTCTAAAGTAACTTATTCGCAGATTATACGATGGAATTTGATGTGTACAAGACTACAAATGTACACATAAATGGTCCGTTTATTTGTATGTCGAGAAATATACAAAAGAGATACGTGTTCCAGGTATAGTTACTGTTTAGACTATTATGATTGATTGATTGATTTTATTCAGGTAAAATACACATATCTTCAATTAAATTAAATTAAAAACATAAATAGCAACATTTTCAAACTGACAAATAACTACATGTATCACAGTATACTTAAATTAACACATTAACTTGATATCACAGATTAAGATTCAGTAAAAATAATAAATACTATTCATGGTGACTTTATATTCCAAACTTATATGCACAAAATGAGATGTTTGTAATTGTTCATAAACTAAATATTGTGTATTGAACCTAGGATGGCCCATTAAAGCTCTGAAGCTTATTTCCATTGGGATCCTGATAAATACCTTACAGCTAAAATAAACATAAAAGAAAAAGAAAAATAAGAGTTTGGTTTTTAGACGTTCACATAAAATGGAAAATAAAGTTATAGGTACATACATAAGATTTTTATATGTGTTACAAACAATTATGTTTCATTTGATATAAAGTGCATAAGAATTAAAACAAAAATTGTTTAGTCTATCATGAATACATAAACCACTTGGCCTAAGAAATATTAGCCACATCTAACATTTAACAGCTTTCTTAAATTGTCTAATTTTAGTTATCTTTTTTATAGTCAATGCATTTAGAAAAGCAGTCCACTGAATTAAATATCGCCATCTGTTACAGAAATGTTGCAGTCATTAGGACTGTCTCGTTGATTTAAGAAAAGTTAAGAGCAAGCTACCATATGACGGCGTCGGATATAGATCCACAGCCTAGTTTCATCCCCACTGACGAATACTAGCTCCCCGATACCACGTGCTAACTTACTGAAAGGGCTTCGAAATTACTCCCTCAGTCACAGTTTATAAAGAATTCAGGGTTTAACAACATTTCTAATTAGACAAGCAGACATAAATGCTAAATCACAACCTAATTACAAACAAAACAGTTTCCAACACAGGTGACAGGATGAATTTATAGTTACATTATACACAACTGAAGAATTAACGAAGTCATAATTCAAAGATTTGAAATCCGCTTATTTGTAACAATTGTACCTTTCCACTAGTTAACGTTGTTTGTATGATATACCTAAGACTTACGTTTATGTCTTAATTAGTCAGATAACATCTGATCGATGGACAAACATGAGAAGATCAACTGTCTCAATACTTTCCACTTTAAAACATACTTTACTCCACTTCGCTGCAGGAGGCAAGGGTTTGCCAGTAAGGGTCTTTACACAAATATTTTTAATTGCCAATACCGGAAAGTCCATCTTTTTGTATTGAATGATACCTCCAATCTTGTGTTTGAAAAGGCAGAGCCTGTTTGAACAAAATGTATCTCCACCCATTATCACATCATTTCTAGTGTCTTCATGTCTGGGTGTCAGTGAATGTCTAAGAACGACCTTTTCACGGATATCCTGACTCACGACTATATGGTGCATACCACATACTTTCTTTATATCGTCAGAGCTACATATGAGGGAACCACAGTTTACACAGTGCAAATTCACAATTTCATCCGTCATTATAGCTTGTCGTTGCCTACTCTGAGCCTCTCTTACCTCTTTTGCATTTCTTTGCATTTGAAGAATTTCATCTTCCCATCTATTCCTGTTTCGTTCTATGTAATTCCTTAATTCTGGTATCAACTCTTCCATTAACTTTTCACATCGGGCATTGAACTCTTCCTTTTCGACAATGTTTGATCCTTGCTCAGTTAGGACATAATATTTGCTGTTTTCAGCACGTGCTCTACCTGTTGAACGTAAAACATGAAATATAAGAGTGTGACATAACGCTGTCTTCGTTCGCCCTTTGGCTTAAGGTTTTCAGAAATAATGTTTAAAGATTGGAAGATTGTAAGCCGTTTTCTCAAATTCATGCATTTCATGAACACTTTAGCAGTGTATATATATATAAAGAAAATACAAATATTTACTGTACACTACATACCTCGGCACTGTACTCTCGCCTTCTCGTTCGTTACGTGCTCGTATTTTATAACAAGATTGCATTTTGCTATATCCAAACCTTCCTCTGCAACTGTGGTTGCTATTATGATTTTGTGTTTTCCATTCTTAAAGAGGGCTAAAACATCCCGTTGCTTTCTCTTTGTCATTCCTACAAAATGAGTTTGTATTCAATCATTAGCAAATTTAGTATAAACGAGGTAGCTTCAAGATAACCTTAGAAACAATATTTTTAACATTTACCTGATTCCATTTGAAAATACATGTAGTTCATTTCGTGCTTTAGAAAAATAACTTCAATTCAAATTTCGAACAATTTAGGAACAAGAGGGCCAAGATGGGTATATCGCTCACCTGGCTACCATTGGCTATAATACAAGGTCATCAATAGCAGAAAGGGTCAATTTTGACCTCGGGGATATGGTATGAGCATTCTTGGTAGAGGTCCATTAGGCAATGATACATGCCAAATATCTAAGATCTTGGCCTTGTGGTTTCAGAGGTAAAGATTTTTTAAGTTTTTCCTATATAAACCTATGTAAAATAAAGAAACCGCTGGGCAGGATCAATCTTGAGCCGGGGGCTATACTTTGAACAATCTTCGAAGAGGACTATTAGGCAATGCCACATGCTTTAAGCTCTAATATCTAATCTCTATGCCTTGTGGTTTCAGAGAAGATTTTTTAAAAAGTTTTTCCTACACACATGTACGCATATATAAAAACAAATGACCCCCGGGCGGGGTCAAATTTAACCCTGGGTTCATAATTTCAACAATCTTGGTAGAGGTCCACTAGATTATGCCACAAGCTAAATATCTAAGCTCTAGGCCTTGTGGTTTTAGAGAAGAAGATTTTTTAAAGTTTTTTCTATATATAAACCTATGTAAAAACCCATACGGGGTCAATTTTGAATCGGGGGTCATAATTTGAACATTCTTGGTAGAGGTCCACTAGGTAATGCCACATGCTAAATATCTAAACTCTAGGCCTTCCTGTTCTTAAGAAGAAGATTTGAAAAGTTTTTCCTTTTTGTTGCCATGGTAACCAGAGTTCTGCATGGAATGGAATTACTTGAAAAACTATGAAAGGGCTTCAGGCAAGGAACATCCCTGCCAAGTTGCATCAACACTGATTAGAATCAGTGAAGAAAGTAAGGTGCTATAGTGTAAACACGGTTACATATTGCATTTTTTGTTAAATCAAGGGCCATAACTCTGGAAGAGCTAATCCGATCAAGCCCATAATTAAACTCATCCGAGATCTAACGGTCATTCACATTCTCTGTAAATATGAATATGATAAGTGAAAAATTGAAGGTGCTAGAGTGTAAACACAGTTATATATTGCATTTTTTTTAAATCAAGGGCCATAACTCTAGAAGAACAAATCCGATCAAGCCCATAATTAAACTCAACCAATACCTTATAGCAATACACAATCTCTGTAAATATGATAAGGATTAAAGAAGAAATGAAGGTGATAGAGTGTAAACAAAGTTAAATATTGCATTTTTTGTTAAATCAAGGGCCATAACTCTGGAAGAACTAATCCGATAAAGCACCTAGTTAAACTCATCCGAGATCCTATAGTCATACACATTCTCTGTAAATATGATTAGTATGAGTGAAGAAATGAAGGTACTAGAGTGTATACATAGTTAAATCTTGCATTTTTGTTAAATCAGGGGCCATAATTCAGGAAGCACTGATCCGATCAAGTCCATAATCGAACTCATCCAAGGTCTTGCGGCCATATACATTGTGTTCAAGTTATATTATGATTGTTTCAATAATGTAGATGCTAGAGTGTAAACAAACTAAAAGTGAACGGACGGACGACGGACATTCATTGATTCTTAAAGCTCACCATGACCACTTCGTGGTCAGGTGAGCTTAAAACTGAATTTGATCTGTTTGCTTTACATCACATTTAATTAGTATCATTTGACTAAATCGGCACAGGGAGAGATTATTCTGAAATGGGTATTTTGACTTTAACTAGATGCTTGAAAATATCCGTTTCCATACAAATACTAGATCAAATAACCAAGAGAATTGCAAGCTGTATAGGGATCCTCTACCGGTTTAAAGCGTTGTCACAAGAAGTATTTGTCTGCACTTTTTCATTTTCGTCTCGCTAGAAATGCGTGATG
Source organism: Saxidomus purpurata (assembly GCA_022818135.1). NCBI lineage: Eukaryota > Metazoa > Mollusca > Bivalvia > Venerida > Veneridae > Saxidomus > Saxidomus purpurata. The sequence continues at coordinate 13,639 of JAFMSR010002247.1, forward strand.
TTCCGCAAAGTTCCCTTACTGTCCTCTAGATACACAATGAATGCAATAAACCTACGTCTAATAGTATTGGAATTACTGTAGGATCCAGAAGGTATCGCAGGATTAAGTTTTTCCGAATGAACAGACTGGCAGATGGACAGAGCATGATCTTCTAACTGTCTTCCATCTGCATACCAAATTTAAAAGGCCTTCCTTAAATAAGTATTTGAGTTACTGCAGGACCCAGAATGTAAGATAATCACATTTTTACTATTTCCCAAGTTTTTCAGGATAGACAAACAGGCGATGGGCATACCTATAGCCTCCTCCCCGATTAAATCGCGACGGGTATAAGATAATTGTTACGGACAAGAGATTCGCATCACTAGTTATTAATTTCGATCATCCGAAAGTTTAAAAATGATGGAACTGTAAGTGGTGATTCAACTGAATTGTACTGCAATAAAACTGCTTACTTACCAACATCTTTGCCCAAGAACACTCTTGCATTTAATTCTCTCAAGCCGTCTAATTCATGCATCCATTTTTTCAAAATCTTTGCTAATACTTTTGTCTTGACGAAAACAATTCCTCTAGAGTTTTCGGCCTCTCCCATCGTATCACAAATAAGATCCTTTAATTTCAACAGTTTCGGATTTTCGGGCTCATTCACATACGACTTGGACTGCAAATCTGAAAATAGCCATGATGTATATTTAATAGACTGGCATACAGTCCTAACATTTACATTTTTTTCAGTCTTTTATTTTCTGATTTTCTGTCCACTTTCTCAAAAAATCCACCACCTTTGCCGCCAAATATGATCGAGCCCTGATATGGCTGAAATACCTGCTTGCAGTTTTAATGAAATCATATTAAAACTTTACATCGCTTGCCAGATAATGGCAACAGTCAGTTTTTTTTACAAATGCTACTTAATACTTGTTTTAAATATTCTACGTCCAAAATTTTGAAGTTTAGATCGGTTTAAAAAAGGCAGTGTACAATACCGTCAAACAATTGTAGCAAGAATTGGTCAGCTTCGTTGTTAAAATCCGCTTGGCGACGTTCATTAACAAACTTCTGTAGACTATCCAAAGCGTCATTTATTCTTGCGTCATTGTAAATCATTACTGCCAAATGGTATTGCTGTTACAAAAGAAATATTCTGGTGTGAGTGCTTTGATATCAAGAAATCATCAATATGCATCGTCAAATGGCTACCGATCTTTCTCTTTTACGAAATGACAAATACTGACAAAACCACTCAAACTTTTACCTCCAAATAATACAAACAAGGGTTTAGTATCTGCCTCGCATTATCGGATGTTAGAATTGACAGTCCTTTTTTGAAGTCGCTGAGCCAAGACTGAAACTGAGGTGTCCCTGTTGTGCTCGTAGGAACTCTGCTGATCTTTTTCATAAAGCTGTCATCGCCTTCTAACTGCCCTACATTTTAAATAAAAGAAATTAACACGATTAAAAGGCATGCATTCAAATATTTCATTTACATCTGTACTTATCACAATAAGTTTTAGAGAAGGCTTGGCATATACATATACAGACTACACGTTTTAATTCTAAATTTACATCACAACATGATGCCGTTTGCCCTATCAATTATATCTATAAGCAAACATTATTCCGTATTCAGAAACTTACGAGAACAATCACTCAAATTTCTTTTTCAAAGCTTGTAAACAAATTATGCTCTGTATAGAGTTCATGAGATAAATGTCTTCTTACTTGTATTTGTGGTCATAAATGTGTCAATTTTCTCCATAGTATCTAAAATGTCTTCGTAAAATCTTTCTGTCTTTCTTCTTGGAACCGTCACTATACCTATCAAAATACATTTTGTATTTATTTTTTGCTAATAAGTGTTAATCAATTGAGGGCTTATCTTACCAATTAAGATTAATTGTTCTAACCGGTCTTGGTGTTCATTGAAGAAAACCAAGAATGAAATCTGGTTGATAAACAGTCAAACTTGAAGATAAGATCTACTTCGTGTGCCAAAAGTTGAAATTCGGATGTACTTGTATTCTATGGACGATATTTTCGACCGAGTGCAATACTTCATGTACTCTATGTATGTCATGCGAAGGGTTTTATGAAATGATTGCGACAGAAAGCCGGGCTGCCAGGCGGTGACAATCTAGTGTTGTACGACATCCTCTCAGCAAACCAACGAAAATATTTTATTGGAAGAACAGAGAGATATGAGGCAAATTAGTTGTCCCTGCATCTAGGTTCCTCTCGTCTATGCTAAACCGGAAACAGAAATTCACGTGTGTTATGAAGTTCATCAAACACATAAAGTTCTTACTTTCGTCTGGGTCATTTATGTAAGTCTTCATCTCTGCAATGTCTTCCGCATCCTCTACTGTACATATAACCACAGTATCAAGATTTGCTGCAATCTGCTTCATATTCTCAAACGCTGCGTTTCTGTCTAATTTGCCGCCAACGCCTATTGAAGCTGTTAGACCTACAATCTGAAAAACATCAAATGATATTACACTATGCGAAATCAAATGTAACCAATATTGCTAGAATACAACACTCGGCACAGAATTTAAGAAAACGGTCAAAAAGCATAAACAGTGATTTAGTAAGGAAACTGGAACTAATACGAAACTGTTAGAAATTTTCAATAAAATTTAAGTGTGAATGTTTCTTGAAGAATAAAAGTGAAAATTTCAATAATTACCTGCGGCAATGCCACAGCGTTTGCCAATTTCTGTTCAAAATAGTCGTCCATGATTTTCTTGTAGGGATGTTTTTTATCTGTGTGGTGACATTCGTCAAAGACAATGATGTCAAATACATCAAGATTTATTGCATCCTTAGCTTTCATACAATTTAACAGTACTTGTGCCGTTATCACAAGAACGTCCCGTCTGAAAAAGAGAATAAACATCATTTTCGCGGAATTGCAAGCGATCAACGAAAATCTAAATGGACTGCAAATTAATGATTGGACAATATCAATATTGTAAGACACCTTGATTTTGACAATACTATTGCACAATATTGAAGTCTGGTCGATAGTTTACCGATAATACATTCTAAAGTCTACAATTTTTGTAATCTTTACTAACGTTGTAAAGCTGAAATAAAGTTGAGCACAAACTTAAGGATGTCACCTGTGTATGTATTCCTTCAGATGTTGATTTTTGCTCTGTTGAACTTCACCAGTAATTACTTTTGTACGGTATCCTGGTAACTCCTCTTCAAACACTTTGCCTTGCTGGAAAGCCAGTTCCTCTTTGTCAACGATAAATGCAGCTTTCCCGGTCTTGCCTTCTTGTTCACAACGTTTGAACAATGACTGTTTTAAGAAAAAATCCATGAATCATAAAAGCTGTTTCTGCACAATAACTGAATGCTCTTTAGTATGTGTTGGTGTTTTTTCTGCTTTTGGAAATGTAACCTTTCATTCTGAGGTCCTACTTTACTAATCAACAAATGAACGCTTCAAATAAATATCATCTTATGAAACTGCAAGTTATATTCTTTAAGTCTTTTCACATGTAGCAGAAAATTTTAATTCAGATGAACGCCACTTACATGAACAATTTGGCACGCCACTTTTGTTTTCCCGGAATTGGTTGGTGCCATTATGATTACGTTTTCCCCTTCGCATCCTTTCTGTGCAAGTTTCTCCTGATACCCTCTAAGCTTTATGTTATGTTCTTCTACAGCTGTTATTTTATCAACATCTAAAAGGCAAGAGGTCAACTGAAATCAAGCTACAGAGTACTAGTAATTGAAAACAAGTAAGTTACTTTCTTCTGCAAAATGTTGATTTTTCCTTTAAACAATCTTCGTTTATATAAAAGTATCATGACTACAAGGTTGGTTGCCAGGTTTTGTACAGACACTGCAATTTCCGAGGTACACAGTAACTACAAACAATTTATGAATTGCAAGAGTTTCAAATAGCGCCATGATGACAAAGTTAGACCTGTTGAAATGTTCCGTGTAGAATCCTCGTCGTTAGCATCATTTACTGGTGACAACTTATCCAAGTCATTAAAGTCCTCCAGTTCATCAGCTGATTCATTGTCTGTATCTTCATCAGTTGATTCATCGTCTGTATCTTCAACAGTCTCCTTTTCTGTATCATTTTGTCCGTACAATTGCTTCTGCGCAGTGATTTCATCTTGGTCCTGGCTTACGTTCAGTATTTTTGTATCCTTTAAATCTTTTTCTTGGTTTCCAGTGATATTTGCTCCGTCTACGAATTCAGTTTTAGCGCATATATATCCAGCAGCGTCAGATTCTGCTAGAGTTGCTTCAGACAGACATTTCGGATTATCTCGTAATTTTGAGCTTCGTAACACTTCCACTGTTTCTGGAATAGAATGTCACATTAGGTTTACCTAGGAATTCTTTTAAGTATACATATATTTTTCGTTTGTTTCTCAATACCTTTTCTTAAGAAAACATCGCATTTATTGTCGTTTCAGTGTTAGCAATGACTATCAGTTAGTCACTTATTTACATTCAGTTATAATTTTTATAAGTATTTGACTGCCACTTGCCTTCTTGAATATGTTCTCTAACGTCATCAACGCGTTCTTCATTTATGTCTTCATTTGCAGGGGAATATTCCCTTTGTGTCTTTATTTCTGAAGGAAAGAACAAAAGGGTTCCTTGATTTATCGGACAATAACTATTTTGTATAGTTATTGTAAGTGAAAAAGACACAGATGGCGCGTAAATAATAATATTAAACAATTTTAATTGTTAAATATGACATTAGGAGCTTTGGAACTTTGAAATATTTAATAAACAGTATGAAATAATTCCTTGTATTAAAGTTTACTTTGAACCATGTCTCTATCTAGTTCCACTGCCAGGTGTTCACATCTTGTATCGATCAAAGCCTTGATAAAGCATTTAAACCAGTCTTCAATGTGCCTGTGTATACTGGTAACGATAAACCAAGCGGCTCTGATCGCTCCATGATTTGTAAACTCTGCTCGAGCCTCCTCCGCTTCTCCTTCTGTGATAACATCATACCGTCGCAAGTGAACTAACAAGTCGATAGGCTCTATCTGCTTGATGATCTCCTGTGTGAAAACTGTGATGATATGCCTATAGTTCTCATCACACTTGACAACGTCACCCTGTAGTAGCTTGACAATTTTCGGATGTACTGAATGAATGCAAAGGATATTGCTGTAATGTTTAATTATATAACTAGTCATCAAACAATTTAACGTCACGTATATAAAGTAATCATTTAAAGTCGCTTTAAATCTTCAGTTATGTCTACGTAATTTTCAATGTCGCAGTGCAGAATCTGTTTCAGATGCATATTGATTATGTAAGGCATGCTCATATTAACTGAAAACTGATAACAGTTTTAATTATTGCAGGTGATTTTCAAAAGAAATCTTAAAGTTCAATATAAACTTAATTGCCTCGATCACAATTATATAGATACTAACCATCTTCAAATGACTGAAGTAATGCTGTAAACACGCCGGGCGAGTCTTTCTGCATCAGGATGTCAAACGCTCTCCTGGCGGCCTCAGCTGGTGCCGTTTTCGACAACTTATTAAGCTCACATCTCTCAGCTGTAGAAAAATAAAACTTCCGAAGCCAAAGCAGTTACATATGAGAACAAACTGGTGGCCGAAACAAAATAGGTCGGCAATAATTATCTAGGTTAAACCGATATAAAAAAAAAGAAAAAAACGAGGCGAAAGAATCGAACATTTCTTTCGTCAATAGGGAACATTTCCACTATTAGTAGTCAGTTTTTAAATTATGAAAACATTGCGTTCAATAAACGCTATTAAAACCACAACTTAAAACTGCAGAAAGGCTAGTAATCTTACTGCTGTATCTTTGATAATTGGAGATTTATTGATAATTTGTTTCAAGTATTTCTCATTCAAATATTTTGCATACAGGGAAGGTAAGCCCAGGAAATAAACAAACAACAAGACATGCCTGACCAGACGGATTTATATAAAATTAAATAGATTTTAACAGATAAGATAGCATGAATATCAAACGGATCATTTATACTTTTAAGAAACCAGTTTATGTAAAAGTCCGATTGTAGCACGTTCGCGCAACAGACAAACTAGCACATACCATGAGAAATGTAACAGAATGCCACGTGAGCTTGGCTACATTCGCTATGACTGGCAAAATTGCAAATATAACACTAATTGTCCGATGTATATATATATAAAGACTTACCACTGGAGTAATAATCAAGGTGTTGTAGTAAGTGTGTAGCATCTACACATTCAAGTATATATGGGAGATAACAATCCAAGTTAAACTTGATGTGATCATCCCTGTCCATTTTCAGGCTTTAGTGTTCTGAATCTGAAAATAAAATGATTTACTGTATCACCATCTAATACAATAGTTATGCCAAGTGCACCTGCGTGCTGCAATACCATACTAAACCATATACCATGCTTGCTCAACACATCCCGCCATACCTATGATCTGTCATTTGTGGTGCAATTCAGTGAATTTATATCCCCCGCCAAATGATGCAAATAACTGAAAAAGAACTACTGGAAAGTGTATTGGTTTGTCTGTTTCGGGAAAAAAGTGTTTTTAAAATTTCCCCACCTCACTGGGGCCTCATCTGCAAGGGGATACTTTTTTCTTCAAGTTACAGTCATAATTGTTGTAAGTTATTAAATCATGACTACTAGTTTCAGACAATAACTTGAGTTTCTATATAGAATAAGTATGTAAGAAGTTTCTAAATGTTCCGTTGTTAGGGAATACGAAGTTGATTATTTGTGCTGAAGAAAATCAAATTCTGATAATACTTTTCAGAAAAAAAGAATCATTTTTATAATTTTACCACCATGGCCTTTTTACTAAGAGGGGAAGGCGCCTATGTCCTTGATTAAGGGACAAAATAAGCTCGGTAATTTGGCAATAGGGAACACAAATCCTGAGGTACAATCAACTTTAGGGGAAAACTGTATGATTTGAAAGAACTATTCTTTGAGGGAAAGACGCCTATAAATGGCCCCTACTATAGAAGGCAAAAAGCCCGGCCAGGCTACCACCCTACAGGTTATTCTTTTTGGGGTGGACAGGGGGTGCAGGGGGTGGAAAGAGCGATCATTAAATTATTTGAGCGCCGCGGCATTATGCTATTGTATACTTATTTAAGTTTGATAAAATTATAACCACTGGTTCCTTAGTTATGGTTCCAGACGGACGGACAATATCCCTCCGCCTTTGGCGAAGGATAATATACATGTACGTTTTATTCATATTCTTGTCCAAGTAAGTGTACGAGACTTAGAAAGGTCTAGAAGATTACGAAATATTGATCTAAAATAACGCATGTTACATGTATATATGTCCGATATTGATCTATCTCCAATCAGATAGATTCCCTGTTACAATATCCAGTGATATCTAAACAATCTGAACGTTGCATGAATACTTTGACTTATAAGTTCGAAGCTCTATCAATTTAAAAATGACAACATACCTGAAACAAATCCCAAAGCCTCGACTCACTGATAATATTATGTACATGCATATAAATTTTCCGAAAATTTCTTTGGCTTTACTATAAGCGATCGGGTTTCAACATTTTCGACCAAGCCGCTGCGACAAGAACATTCTGGAATTAAAACTGCGTAGTTGTCTTTAAAATTTCGCCGGTACTTCACCACGGTAATTCCCAGGTGATCGCAGGAATCCCATTATTTTCAGGTAAATCCCACTGTCACGAATGTGCGATGAATGTGACTCTTTCGGTATAAGATCAATTTTCGCTCGCTATCCTTGTGCAGGGCATATCAAGGTACAATGTAGAGAATATGCACCATTTGCACGGATGTAAATGGGTACACGTGTACTGATGAAACCTACTCGCTCAAGATTATAAGTCTTTCACTGGTTGCACGTGCAGATGGGAATATCTGGCTCGTGAATATTACACCAGGGGGTGTAAGATGAGATTTTCCAGCACTGGTAAAAACTGCAGATATGGTAACACAACTGTTCACTTTAGGCAATACGACATTCGCTACGTAATGTTATATCGGACCAAATCTATCTCACTATAGTACAAACCAAGCCATAGTGCATAGTCACCTGTAAAAATTCCATTAGTAATATTGAAAAGATTTCTCTCTCCATTCTAGTCAGTAATTAGTGCAGTAACCGGCTTTTCGTTTCCTATATGCATAACAGTGACTGTAAACTCAAAACGAAAACGAAAGTAAAAGTAGATAAGGAAATACACTGTATGACTTGTTGTTTTCTGAAAACGTGAACTCGGTAAGTAACGTTTAGTTTGATAATTTTAATAATTTTCATTATTTATTGAAAATAGTTGATCTGATTTGTGCAAATTAATGTGTGTTTACATCTCACCTGTAAGTACTGTACTGTATTTGTTTGCGATTATCAAATGTTTGTATATAAAGGCAATTACAAGTTTGTACCAGAACGCAAGTGCCCGTGGAAATATTTAATACAGAAAATATTCTTTAATTCTAGATACAAAGTTTGACAGTACAATACCTGGGAAAGAGATGGAAAGAAAGCAACAGTACTTAGTCTAGTAATAAAACATCGGCAGATAATTGAGTGAGGAAACATCGAAAACTGCCCGCTGATGCGGATGCAATGGAAGGCGAGGCAGTCAAAGCGTTGGGAAATAAAAATGGCGTTGGTACCAGTGAAAGTCCAACAGAAACTAAAGAAAGTAAGTTGAAAGACTCGTTCAAAAAGATTTTTAATAGTAACAATAGGTCGTGTTTACGTTCATGATACTTAATTATGTACATGTATATACGTTATAAACAGACCTGCAAGGTGATCGAAGTACAAAAACTAAAGTTATTTATATTCACTAAATCATGTGTATTCTTTTAAAGTGTGTGAAGAATAGTTGGATATGTTATAGTTTAAAATAAATCGCTGCATTATCCACTTACCGAACAACAAATGCATATAGCGACCCCGACTAAAAGGAAAGAAACATATATGTATATGTATTAAGCAAAGTTCACTTGGTTGCTTCAGACAATATGATACGATATGACAGAGAGTTCCTGCTTGCATGTAAAGATTCTACGTTTACAAAACCTTTTCCAAAAGAAGTTGAGAATTTCCCTGATATTATGATACCATTAACCCTTCCGAGACGTCCTGGTTGGTATAAACTAGAATAACACTATTTTCAAGTAATGAGAACATCTTCACATCAATTAACAACTTCTAAGATCCTACTAGTATATCATCAAGGATGGCCTCGTTTTGCTTTTCAACATCGTTATCATCCAAACTCGTCTTGTCCTCTCCTTTTTCTTCTGGTCATCAGTGTCATCGTCGTCGTTTTCCGTTTGTTTCTGAAATGTAATGTTAACGGTTTTATAGTTTCATACCGGCCATATCTAGCACGCCATGATATAGGATTAACTGTTTTGTAATTTTGATGTAAATACGGTTTTTAATGGTCGCAAATATTTTTAACGGCGACGGCATTAGCCGGAGCTGTTAAAACTGTTTGCGACCATTAAAACCGTATATACGGTCGCAAATATCAAAATCACTAAATAGTTATCCCTTTTCTAACGCACAATGTGTCTAAATGCGATAATTAAAACGCCGTTCGAATTTTGCGACTATATATTATAGGAACAACTGTTTTGTAATTTTGATATTTGCGACTGTATATACGGTTTTTAATGGTCGCAAATATTTTTAACGGCGACGGCGTTAGCCGGAGCTGTTAAAACTGTTTGCGACCATTAAAACCGTATATACGGTCGCAAATATCAAAATCACTAAATAGTTATCCCTTTTCTAACGCACAATGTGTCTAAATGCGATAATTAAAATGCCGTTCGAATTTTGCGACTATATATACGTTATTTTATAGTCGCAAATTTAAACGACGTTACCAATCAGAAACGACGTTACATCGGTACTGCGTTAGAATTCCTCATAGTTTAGCGCATGGTATACAGTATTTTACTAACCTTTGCTTTTCTTAGTATTTTTCACGCAATTATTAAACGTTTCGCTCTATGTTTCTGAATTAAGTTTGAAAAGAATTTTGCATTGTGAAACTTTTATTAACGTTGCGTAATAACTAAATGCCATTTAACCAATGATTTAATCGAAAATTATTTTCAGTAACTAATGTAGACTTTGTTTCAGACATGAACAAGTGGATAAAAACAAAGGGGATATCACCACAATCTGCATTGACAGTTGAATCGAAGATTCTAAATGTGCAGTCTTCTTCTGATGTTATATATGAACATGAGTCTGAGAATGAAGGAAATGGCGCGTCTCCTGGTGTAGATAAAGATTCGTTAGACTTCGGTTTTCTGCTGTCAGATAGAAGCACGGAGGAGCAGACAGATATCACAGCCTCAACGGCTGACAACACAGAAGGGAAGATTGATAATGATGCTGTTGTAACAATTGACGGACAAACTAAGGACCCGGAAGCGATCGGAGCACAGTCGGACGAGGAAAATACTGAGCAGATTATTTATATGAGTAAGTCTCACCTGCTTTCATATTAAGCCCATAAATATAAACAATCATCAGGCTAAAGTGAATTTTGTAATAGATGAAAAAAATAGTCTCATGTCACAGTATGTTTCCAGTTCTAACGTTAAAACGCTTCATAAATGCTTGATATCTGTTGACTCAGTGTTATGTACCAAGGTTCTCTTTCTAGCCTGCAAGGAACTGACGACTTTCCCAGGTTGGACGATTTGGATTGATTCAAATCCCAGTTCCGAAAGTACGGGTTTATCTTGGTACATACGGCCAGTTACTTGTACCATAAATAATGCAATATTGCTCCGCAGGTGTGTGTGGCCTTTTTAAATGTAATCAACAGAGACAACCTTAAAGGTATCAGAGACTGAACTGAATATTTGGAATGTTGTCACAAAAACGGTTTTGTGGCTAATATTTCAGTTAAGGGCATTTCTGCTTTTTAAATGTGAGGGGATTATTTCTTGTTTTGGAACCCTAACACCTGTCTACATATACATTTGTATTGTCTGTGAATTTTACAGTGCAAGAAAATGACCTTAACCGTGAAGATGGATTCAACAGTCAGGATGTGATAGAGTTAAACATACCAACAGGTTTATAAATTAAAACCGTTGATTGATTTTTTTCTTTGCTATTCTGTTAAGTGTTATGGTGATAACAGTTTTGCATGCAAGGATTCGTATTTTAGACTAAAGACATTTTTATTTTAGTTAGATTTTAATTCTCATATTAAAAACGAAAGAGTTTTCCTACATGCAAAAAATAATCCAATAGCTGATAAATACCTGTTTTTTCCGTT
>JAFMSR010002248.1:0-24952 GCA_022818135.1 Saxidomus purpurata
AGTGATGATAAAGGGTACCTGACTCATAGAATTTCAAATCAGTTGAAAAATTTAAACAAACTGCACAAAAACCTTATTTGATAAGGTGTCTTAAATATACTTTTCTTTCCTCTAGAATAAAGACATGACCCAGTTCTCTGTAATTTTTAAGATTCTGCTTTTTTTATGGGGAGAAAACGGCAGACTGAAAACATTCAATATTTAATCGATCATGGACTGAATTTATATATTATGTTTTATTGGGTAACAGACACTGGCTAGACTGTCGACTTGATTGGAGATACTTTTCTAGTTCCTGTGTACAATTTTGCATTTTTTATGAGGGTAAAACAGGATAAATCAGATTTTGGAATAAATCTGAGTACAGCCTTGTGAATCTGTCACTTCTTATTGTTGATGTGTCCTCCGAGGAACTTCAGTTTTGGTGTAAATCAGCTTTTTGAAATCTGTGGATTGGGTAATATTCGCATTATTTAGGTTTTGGCTATTTTTCAAGGATTTCCCATTTTGTTGATTAATTCAAAAATTTTGTAGAAGATTCATCCACACAAGGATAATGCAATAAAGGTACACTGCTGTGCACACAGATGTTGTTATTTAATTCGTCAGTTAGATACTAATGTATCGTTGTACTGCAGTGTTTGTATCTGACTGATGTAATCATTGGTAGATGCAATCAGTTGTAAAAAAATTCCTGTTTAATATCCTTGTGTACAATTTGTATATTGAGTTTGTTACAAAATGTTGCAAGTTTTGATTAAATCTGCAACACTTTGAAGATATTGGATTTCACAGAAATTGTGGATGAGTTTCCAGCTGTATTTCAAAATGCCAGTGGAAAGTAAAATTGCGCTTATATGGAACGTATAGAATTCAGCATATTTCATTTTAGACAATGATGTGATGTGGCTATAGAATGGAAATTGGTCTGCGAGGTGTCAGAGGCCCTGATTGGAAGTGGGGTAACCAGGATGACGGGGAGGGACATGTGGGGACTGTCGTGGAGATTGGGAAGCCGGGCAGCACGACATCGCCGGATAAGACAGTGGTGATACAATGGGACTCGGGATCAAGGACTAACTACCGTGTTGGATATCAGGGGGCATATGACCTGAGGATATTTGACAATGCTGCTATAGGTATATCATTTAGATACTGTTTATTTTCTGTTACGAGTAAATTATAAAGTTTTCAATCATAAGTGCAATTAGCAGTAAACTGTTAGAGGATTACAATTCATTCTAAATACTCAAATACCAAAAAGGGGACTACAGTTGGATCAAGGGAAAATAATGTTTTGCTCACATCTCGTAATACAATTGTTAACTAATAGAAATTCTAAGTAAAACAGGCTAGTAGAAATAGATAACTGAAATCAGATATTGTTATTATCTTTGGTTATAACATTGTCACTAGACTAAGTACTATCAAGTTAATAGTATGGTACAAGACGTTCACGATTTGAATAAGAACTGTTCAAACCTGACTGTTTCTGAATTTCTAAAATGGGCTTCTTTCAAATTGGACAGTACCATTTACTGCTCAAAAGGGAGCTGTGTGAAAATATCCTGACTGAATAGCTAACAGTGCAGATCATGATCAGACTGCATGGATGTGGGTACCGATCATGATCTGCATTGGTTGCAATGGTAGAAACATGTTCCGCCAGCAGGATAACAGTTACTATGCAGTAAATTTGCAACAAGGTGTTGTATTTTTCAGGTATAAAGCATCAGAACATCATCTGTGACGGATGTAAGAATCAGGGTATCCAGGGAATGCGATGGAAGTGTACGAAATGTCATGACTTCGATCTCTGCACCCTGTGTTATATGGAAGACAAACATGATCTTGCACACTCCTTCCAGAGATTCGATACTTCGGCATCTAAAGGGTGAGATATATTCACTGTTAGGCCACACTAAAAGAGATGAGTTTTTTTCAGGTCTTCTTGCCCAAAACAATTAAGGCTGAATTTTTTAATTATTTTTTTGGTTTGCCTTTTTTTGCTCTAAAATGCTCTAAAATTGGTCTTTTTGTTTATTTTCTGATAAAAAAAAGTTCGAGGTCGACAGTAAAAAGTTCAGGTCAGTTGGGAGATTTGAAACAGACCTATTTTTTGTTTGGCCTTATCTCAGAGGTGTTTTAGGCCAAAGTATAATTATTACCAAATTCACAGTTCCAAGATGCTGTAGATAGTTATGTCAAGGAATATGAGGTTAGCAAAGTTAAATATGTTGTATTTAAAATTAGACATTTGCAAAAATGTAATAAAATATGTGTTTTTATGATCATAAATCTTTTAATGGCAACAGCTAAGCTGGAGCCCTTAAATTTGTTTGCAACTTCATTAGGGGCGTCAATAATATTTGAAGAAAGTTAGTATTAGGAAATAGACGGGATCAGCGGGGTTCAGCACCCTTCCCCACTCTCCTTTTGGACAGTAGATACAATATTTAATTGTAGTAAAATTAGAACAATGCACTTTTTTGTACGTATTAATCACAAAATATATTTTGTTTGTATTCAGGGTCAAAGTTCCAAAGAGAAGAGATAGCACTAAAGTACAGTCATGGGGGAACTTTGCTGGTGCCCGTGTAGTTAGAGGTCCCGATTGGGACTGGGGGAACCAGGATGGTGAGTATGATGATGAGTCTTTGCCATTCTCAAATCAACTTCACCGTAAAGACCTCAGTTATAGTCGATAGGGACGGGACGTCGTTGATCTGAAAATAGATGCACATAGTTACATGTTTGTTAATGAAATGGCTGCCATCTTTAAGAGTCTGCATGGTATTCAGATTAATCTACAAGGTAGTACCATCATGATAGTGAACTAAAGACATTTTAGGTTGGTATAGATTCAGATGGGGAAGCAATCTTTATTTGAATCCATAAGGTTTATGAATCAACCAACTGAGGAATGCTGGCACTCAACAGTGACTATAAATATGGCTGTGCTTCCCTCAGATCAAAGTCAAATTTGTTTGATTTTGAGTCACACGCAATAAGTAAAGTTCCATTCTACATTCCTATTTGCAATGAATAGTATCTTTTCATCTTAACTGTTACACCCCTGTAAGTAGTAAATGGAATTGTCCGAATTAAAAGATGGGAGATATTTATCAGGTTAAAGGTTAAGTGTTCAAGATTAATTTCCTGTTGTTGACCTGTTTTAATTTATTGATTCAGTGGTAAAAAATGTGGAGTTTAGTTAAAATGATGTCAACTATGTATAATAATGGTCTTATTATTTTGGAAATGATTTACTGTGAATTCAATTTTTTTTATGGGAATTCAATTTTTTTTTTGGTGGGAAAAATTGCTGTTTCATTAGAACATGTTTTCATGGATATTGTATGGTTAATTCTAAAAATAAACAGCAAAAATGTTTTTTGTTGTGATCTTAAATTTAAGGTTTATCTTGTCCACGGAATCCGCAAAAATTTGTGCCGCGCGAATAGTAATGTTTTTACAGTACATGATTATTAAGTATTAGATGTTTCGACCTTATAAAACTTTTTATTCAAATTTTGTATATCACAGGTGGAGAAGGTAAGATCGGAAAAGTGACCGATGTAAGAGGTTGGGATTCTGAATCTGGGCGCAGTGTAGCGGCTGTCACGTGGTCATCCGGCTCGACGAACGTGTACCGGGTGGGACACAAGGGGAAAGTTGATCTGAAATACGTGCAAGCAGCAAGCGGAGGGTTCTATTATAAGGATCACTTGCCAGTATTAGGTAAGCTAAGCAGACGTCTGGTATAATATATTAAACTTAAAAGAGGCACTCCATAAAACTGGTGTCAAGTAAAATAACTTCAAAAGCGAAGATAATAGCATATTTGCAAATATTAGTACTTAACTGAATAGTTTCAGCTGTACATTTCAGTCATTATCAATTAAATCAGCGTTTTTAAAATTTGTTGCAATACCGTAAACCATTCAGTGCTCTATGTAAAGTTGTTGTAAAAGTAATGGGTAGGTAGCAATTTATCACAGAAGGTCTTTGTGCTAAAAAGATGAAAATTTCCAAAATAAGTGTTCATTAAAATTGTATTTATTTATCATTTTACATTCATTGAACCCATTATTCATGTTTTTAGAATATAATATGCTAGATGTAGGGAGTGCCTCTTTAAAAAGGCTAAAATACACTACATTCATAAAAGGGAAAGTCAATATTATAGTCTTCAATATTGGCAAGATGTGAGTTATTTTAGAGATCATTGGAATAAATTGGTTTGATGCAGTAAATGGATGCACTTAATGAAAATTGCTGGCTCTCTGTCTGTCGCTGTCTGATCAGCAGTTTGGTTACATCGTGGGTGGTGTCACGAGAGTGATTAGTATAAGTTGAAAGAACACATTTTGCAATAAATCTGAAACAAATTAGTATAAATCGTAAATTAGTTTAGTCGGTTTCATACATGTAAGATAGATATCTTGTTTTTTTTGCCGTGAAATGGATAAAATAGCATTAAGAGTTTGTTCACCACATATTCATAAATTTAATACCTATTTGCTGTTTCATTCCAAAGGAGTTTTGTAAGTACGTTGGTTATTGCGGCCAC
The DNA here is from genome assembly GCA_022818135.1 of Saxidomus purpurata. Taxonomy (NCBI): domain Eukaryota; kingdom Metazoa; phylum Mollusca; class Bivalvia; order Venerida; family Veneridae; genus Saxidomus; species Saxidomus purpurata. The sequence goes on from JAFMSR010002248.1 coordinate 4,574, forward strand.
AGCTGATTTTTACTTCCTACTTTTCAGTCATTGTTGATCATGTATTTTCAAAATGACTTTATTCTATTGGATCTTCACACTAACATTAAAATGTCCTTGTTTACGTTAAATTGAAAGTACAATATGGTGGTCTAAAGCAGGAAGTACAGAGAGTATGATGATCCAACAGTAAAAACATTGGATACTTGTGTCAAAAACATTGGTCATTTTTTTGAAAACATTGGATATTTTTTTGTGAAAATTGGATTTAGAAAAACACAAAAAAAACTGGATATTGGATATTTTTTGTAAAAACTTTGGATATTTTATTTTGAAACGTGGATATTTTTGTAAAAACATTGGATATTTTTGTAAAATCATTGGATATTTTGGATATTTTTGTTAATTTATTTTGGATATTTTATTGGATAATTTTTGTAAAATCATTGGATATTTTTGTAAAATTTTGGTTATTTTAAATTTTGTAAAATCATTGGAAATTTTTGTATTGGATATTTTTGTGAAAACATTGGATATCTCCCTATGTTCCCAGGCAGTTACTTTGTTATGCAATGGCTGTAGACATTTATTTACTGCACAATATCATACTTCTGAATTTAACGTCACTGGCACATTCTCCTAAATTTACTGTATTATAATGCTTTTTTCCTGCAAATATCGTACTGTAAAATGGGTGATTTACACATGACGAAAATTTCGCAATTCATGAGCAGACAGACTTTCGGGCACGCTTTGTGTTCGCAAAAGATTTCTCTTAAAGTAAGTATATGTTAAATGAATCTTTTGCGAGATATTTAGATTAGCGAAATGGGAAATTTGCCAAAATCTAATCGTCGCGAATATAACCTGATTTACGGTTACTTATATAAGAGTTAATGTTTTCTGTGTTGTAGGAGAGTTCCCAGAGTTGATGACAAACCCAGGTATTACAAACCAGTTTAAGGTTGGTGACAAAGTTCGAGTGGACCTTGAAGCTGATATCCTTAAAATGATGCAGGAAGGACACGGAGGCTGGAACCCCAGGATGGAAGAGGTAAGGGGACTGGTGAAAGTTTAATCTTTCATTTAGCAGTTTTGAGTTCTAGTACTGGTTCTTCTCAGGACGTATGGTTAGATAAACTGCCTGCCTGTACAAATGACTGTACTATGATTAAAATAGTCATAAAAACATACGACAAACAACAGCTTACAAAAAGGCAATAGTATTCACATAGTATGAAAAGTATTAAATAAACATAGCAGAAAATACTTTACTATGTTTTGGCAAGAGCCAGAACTGCAGCTCAAAGGTCAAGGTCATACTGCGGGGTTAAAAGTCTAAATTAGGCACATTTTAGCTTTTCTTCACTCTAAAGGTTATCACACCTTGTTATATACATGTGTAACTGTACTCATGTATATATGTGAAAATTGTAAGGTATTGAATAGTTCTGCATCTTATTCATAGTCCGGTTACACCCTTACCAAAGTATAACTTGTGTTATTCCATAGACAACGTGTAGGTTTTTAAGCTGCCTTTGGCCATACAGTTTTCAAAAGTCAGTTAATTCATGCATGAGATTGAGAAGAAAATAAATATTCATGAGATGTGTTAACGTGTACAGAGGTTATTGGAAAAAGAACTTTCCTTACAATTTTTCTCCAAAATATTTTACATAGGGAAACACAATTTACTTTACTGTTAAGAATTTTTTTTCAGTATATAGGGAAGGTTGGAACAGTTCATCGTATTACAGAAAGGGGGGATGTCAGGGTGCAGTATGAGGGGTGTGCTAACAGATGGACTTTCCATCCTGGTGCTCTTAAAAAGGTAAGAGAAAAAGGGTCAACATAAGATGACATTGTTTGTCTGAAAAAGAAAGGCATTCTGCTGGACATACTTGTGACAGTTAAAATGGTTTTGCTACATGCATGTGTGTTCCAGCGATATCTATTAAAACTTATAAGAAAAGGGGAGAGTTCAACGCAAAACAGTCATAAGTTATATGAAATAAAGAAGGTCTTGCATCTGTTTTGTGTTGAACCTTCAAAGTCTATGGAGCTGTTGTAGCACAGTATCTCAGGACTGTAGGATTTTGGGTTTGATCCCCACCCGTACCATGATGGTTTCTTCTCTCTGTTGTTGAGGTTGACTTCATCTTGAGTCAGACTCCTGTGGGACTAAGCGAGTATAACGCAAATAATAAAACTAGTATAGAATAGAATATAAAATATAGATTTAACTCACACTATGCATGCTATTGTTCCTGTATTCTTTGATGAATCATGAGGGATATTAAGTTAGCAATAATTACATTGTGGCATTGTTTTAACTAAAGCACTGTGCACTTTAACAAGGGTCTTTTCTGAAATATTTTATGTTAAATATTAGTTATAAAGGATTATTGACCTGTCAATATTCCGACTGAAATATCAGTCAAAGGAAATTAGCTTCCTTAGATGATGTACTAAGTTGAATATGACTGAGCTGTTGATGATTTTACCATATTCAGGTGCAGACATTGTCTGTTGGAGACATAGTGAAGGTTTCAGAAAATATGCACGCTGTGAAAGATCTACAGAAAAACCATGGTGAATGGAATGACTCAATGAAAACAGTAAGTAAAAGTTGTAACTCATGAAAAGTAGAGGAGAATTATAACAGAAGGTTTTAAACTGATGGAAGAAAAGTGTCAAAGTATTATTTGGAATTGCTTCTTAACTGACTGCCATCCCTTGAAGCAAGAAATTTCAAACTCTAGCCGTACTTTAGTCGATGTATCTTTTGAATTTAATGTTTCTTACTTTAAAGATGTAGTGCCAGAAATGAAAATTATTATCGGAAATATTTTGGATTTGTGGTACCTATTAAACATAAAGCATGGAAGCTGATAATTATAGTATTAGTTGAACTGGTATGTACTGTGCAGTCAAAATTTCAGTTTTTGTTCAAATTTCATGTTAAAAACTTTATTTTTATTTGGGTAATTTGGAATTCCTGAATAATAATCAAATTAAAAAAATTTGAGGGTTGATCGCAAAACTGTTGTCTATTATCTGCTTCTATTTTTATATGCAGATATAATAGTTTGCAGATCAACCCTCGTCAGATGTTAAATATTATGAAAACCAGATATGAAGACAAAATAAGATCATTGTCTTTGCTCTAAGATATAAAATGTTTGTGGAATATTTTGTGTATTAATGGGTAGATGATTACGGAGACATTGTCAATTTGATGTCTGACATATTTTTTCACAGACTTTGGGAAAGAATGGACGAGTTCTGAAAGTTTATGCTGATGGCGATCTGCGTGTTGCCGTTGGGAACCAGACATGGACGTTCAATCCAATGTGTGTGAGCCAGGTACCACAGAGTGTCCTCACAGATCTGAACAATACAATGGGTCATAACGAGAGAGAAGATTTACAAAGTGAGTGTCTACCTGCTGGATATTAGTCTAAATGATTATATCCCCAAAAAATAGGGGTATAATTATAGGAGTTGGCTTGTCAGTCAATCTGTTGGTTTTTCATGTCCCCTCCATATTTCGTAAACACCTGCAAAGGATTTCTATGAAACTTTAGTCAAGTGTTCATTTCAATGAGATGATGTCCATAGTCACTGTGCTTGTTTTAGCCATCTTGGTTCAATGTTGAGGTCTCACTCCGGGATCAAAGGTCTTACGATTTTATTTTGTGTCCACTCTTAACTCCAGAACCACTTGCTGCATATCAAATTGGCATGTCCAAATGATTATCATGTATTAACAAAGACAAAATACTGTCGTTGGAGAAGCCATTTCTTGTGATAACGCAATTTTTTTGTGGAGGAATTTTAATCACAATCTTTGTTGATTCTTGTATATACTTAGTGTTTGTGTTGTTGCACATCACATCCTGCTTACTATAGGGCAGACAGTTTATAACTATCAATGCCTTGCAATCAGAATATAAATGCCTTAAAATTTCACTTTTTCTGTTGTATCATCTTGTTTTTATTCCAAACCTAATTTATTTCCCTTTTACCAAACTTTTTCATTCAGTTTAAGATGTCAAAATATGCAGTAAAACCGATATCATTGTGTTTCCACAAATTTTTTAATTAAGAAATTATTTAAACCATGTCATTTGACATTAGAAAACCCGTATAACTACATCAGGATCAGTTCAGTGCATCCAACTATTATATCCTTAAGCAAAATATTGTGTTCTTGAATATCTCAAGTTTTACCGTGATAGCAAACTGGATAGTAGATCATGTGTACAAATATCAAATAGCCGTTCCCTGATAGGTCGATTTAATTTAACTTCTCTGTGCATTGTATTTTGTAGCATCATTGACAACGCTGCTAGATCAGCTTGTAGAGTTACACCAGACGGAGACAGGTCCAGACAGACTGGTGAGAGAAGCAGCTCAAGGTCATACAGATGTTGTCAAGGACATCATCACCAAGTTCCCTGATAAGGTGGGTCAGTCACTCATGTTGGGGAAATAGTTCTTGCTTGATATTAATAGTTGTATTAAGCAGAAGTTCAAAGCAAACCTTTGTCTGCTTGGATGTCCTTGCCACTATGAAGAAATCCAGATACTGGTAAATCTCAGATACTGGTAAATCACAGATACTGGTAAATCTCAGATACTGGTAAATCTCAGATACTGGTAAATCTCAGATACTGGTAAACCTCAGATACTGGTACTAAGCATTATACTTTTCTGAGGTTTTGGGAAAAGTTGGTTGAAACATATACAGTAAACTCTGTTTACAACGAACTCCCTGGGACTGTTTAAATGTGTTCCTTGTATCCGGAGTGGTGATATAACATTTTCATATAAAATAGATAAAGAAAAAATCTTGGGCATAGAAAATTTGTTCCTTATATCCGGATTTTCGTTATATCCGGAGTCATTATATACAGAGTTTACTGTAAAATTCATGATAATAATTTTATTGATATGTTTCAAGTTTGAAATTTTCATGATGAAAGACCGTGGGAAAAATAAAGGTGTATCAGGGATCATCTTTAAGTCAAAGTTGTAGATCTTGTTCCAGTTTAAACTAGTGGGAAAACAAGGCAGTGTACACAATATGTCTGTTAGAATTCTATGAAAAACTACAGGACTTTTCTAACTTTACAGTTGATAGGCAAATCTTACTGCTTTTGTAGCCTTTCAAAAAAGTTAAATAATGGATACATTACCAATAACTTTACCTTTACACTGTTGGAAGCGAGCAATTTTACCTTTGCAACCAGTGCAGATTATGATCAACCTGCAAATTGTTGTCATTTGATCGTGAGCTGCACTGTTTTCTGTTCAGTCTGTAAATTGATCAGTGGTCACCCCATCAAAAAATTAATGGTATTGTATAAACTGAAAGATAGGCAAGTCCATTTTTAGAAATGTAGAGGGGGTAGCATTAAAATATCATAAAACAATGATGCAGAATGTGAGGTAATAGATTTGTCTTGATTTACAGGTAGACCAGAAGAGTTCTGGTAAAACAGCCCTACAGGTGGCCAGTCACCAGGGTCACAAGGAGATTGTACAGCTGCTCCTGGCTGCGGGAGCTAACCTAGAGCTGCAAGATGAAGATGGAGATACTGCCTTACATTACTCGTCCTTTGGGTTTGTATACACATTCTTTTGCTTTCATTAAGGTCCTTGTTTTAAGGTTTTCAATGTTTATAAAGAATTTTTTGCCATGTAGTTTTGCAGTTTTATAGTTTTGTGAGCTGACTGAAACAAAGGTTTACTTGGGTAATTTTCTTATAGTGTTTCCTGTTACACTAGACCAGTGTGCCATGCAGATTAACCTAAGCTCCAGTAAGCTTCACAACCACTACCTTGATTGGTTAGTTAGGGCATTTTTTTCTGGAATCCCAGGTTCCAGGTTTAAATCCCAGCTAAAGCTATAGGTGTGTCCTTTGGGCAAAGACACTGATGCCACATACCTCAGCCTGACCAGTTGTGAATTGGCAGCAGTGATGAAAATCACTGCCTTTTTCATAAGTGTATTAACATTTAGAATGTGTGCTTGAGAGTAATTCAGTTGCTACGGCAGCTTTTAAAATAAATTCAAATGTGGTTGAGTGACTGTTTTACCTCTTGGAGTAAAAGCTGATTGTTTGTATTTGTTCTTGCAGGAACCAGGCTGAAGTGATGGAACTTTTACTTACGAAAGGAGCCAACATCAATGCTCTCAACAATGGAGAGTGTAGCACACTCCATGTAGCTGTAAATAAACAACACTTAGACTGTGTCCGTGTACTGCTGAAACATAGAGCTGATGTAAACATACAGGTAGGGACACAGTCTTTATTGTAGTACAGCTATAAATAAACAACACTTAGACTGTGTCTGTGTTCTGCTGTAACATAGAGCTGATGTAAACATACAGGTAGGGACACAGTCTTTATTGTAGTACAGCTATAAATAAACAACACTTACACTGTGCCCATGTTCTGCTAAAACATATATCGTACTACGCTTTATTAGAAATGGTGTTGTCTGAAATGGACATTTCTATACTGTCGGTTAGATGCTTAAATCAACAAAAGACACAAATGAAATAATCGTATTCTGTCAGTCTGTTAAGAGAGTACAAGTGTTTGACATGTGTATTACAGGATGCGTATGGTGACACAGCTCTGCATGATGCCATTGGTAAAGACAATCTAGACATCCTGGATCTACTAGTCAACTATCCTGGTATTGACTTTACACTGAGAAACAAACGAGGTTTCAACGTCCTTCACCACGCTGCTCTAAAGGGAAATAACTAGTAAGTAACATTTATTCTCGGCTTTGCACATGCGGGTGTTGAAAAATTATTTGCATTCAGGAATGGTGATTCCTCGGCTGTCATCGCTGGTCTCTATGCACCTTTAACTTTGACTGATATAATAACCAAGATTAGAAATGAAAGAAGACGACGATCTTCCATTATCTTGAAACTATCAGATTATTTTTATAATAATTCTATGTTGTCAAAAGCTTTTTGTTTCGTTTAAAATAAATTTGAACTTGCATATGAGTCGCCAGTAAAGACCAAGTTTTCACCTTTTACCGAATGAAGAAATGAACGCAACCTAATAATCTGATTGGTTAAATGGTCAGTATGACGTCACGGCAAAGCTGAGAAAAAACTCTATGATGTTGAGAAGGTAGTTAGAAGAATGTGACACAGAGAACAGGCAGTCGTAAGACAAAATAAAGGTGTGACAGCTTTTCAGAAACTTTGTCTTACTAAATGGTTAACTATATACTAGTATATATTCAAATCCATTATATAAATGTTTGAATACATTGCATTTTATTTACCTCATTCGTTTGGTATGAATACAGGGAATCCTGCATAAAACATCGTCCAATCAAATATTGTTATTGCTTACTCTTAGTGCCACGGAGAAGATTTTACAGAAGTGCCGCCAGATTGTTGATATGAAGAAAGACGATGGATTCGCTCCCTTGCATTTAGCTGCCTTAAACGGTCATCGAGACGTTACCAACACGCTGCTTGTCACTGTATGTAGCACTGAATAGTTCAACACTTTTAGAATTTGGTTGTAAAATTAATATTACAGATAGTCAAGTACAATTTTAGGATTCAAATAAAGATTTTATCAGACTTAAAATATGTGTCTAGTGTCTGAGAAATAGTTGTTTGTTGAGATGTGTTACTAATAATACCTTGAGAAATGTTGTTGAAAGTCGTCCGCCTCTGTGGTCAAGTGGTAAGAGTAACTAACCTTTGATAGATTGATGGTCATGGGTTTGAGCTCTGCTACCGACCATGTCTCTTTATATGAGAAAGTTGACAGTTTCTTACGGAGGATAGGAGTCTAGTACTTGTTCTTCCCGGGAAAGATGGTTAGGTAAACTGCTCCCCTGTTAAAATTACTAAAATAGGGTTGGAACAGATGTTAAACAACAACAACTATGTTGTTGAAAATCGTTTAGATATGTCTATTGTCATCAACATTATCATACGGGAACGTATTCATGTCTTCTAAGTAGAAAACAGTTAAAGGAATGTACTCGTAATTCAAGTGCATGAACTCCTAATATTTACTCAGAATAGAATCTAACTGACATTCCAGAAGTAAATGTTAAGTACAGTAAAGTTCCTATATTAAGACCACCTGATATTAAGACCACCCTCGATATTAAGACAACCCTCGATATTAAGACCGCCCTCATAATATCAAGACCGCCCTCGATATCAAGACCGCCCTCGATATCAAGACCGCCCTCGATATTAAGACCAAACATTTTAATATATTTCAAAAAAAATCTGTTTTAGATGAATGTTTTCATGTATTTTTATTCTTTCACAGGGTCAGGCAAATATAGAGATAAGAAACAACCGCCAACAAACGCCTTTACTGTTGGCAGTGAGCCAAGGTCATACAGGACTTATAGAACTTCTAGTATCTAAAGGTGCCGACGTGAACGTAGAGGATGAAGACGGTGACACATGTTTACATCTCGGGTTGATGAGACAGACCGTTTCCACTGAGAGAGAAGACAGCCCAATGCTGGAATCTGTAGGTCTTATTTATGTTGTATGCATATATTTCTTACAGCAAAATTTTTTAATGTATGATCCTTAGCCAATACAATACATCAGTGATGATTTGTAAAAGTAACGATGCATATGTCAGACATATTTATCATGTGAAATGTTGCATCTCTCTTTTTTTTTTGAGTACTCTTTTAACATTTTAAATTAATCTATACTCTGAAGTTTGATCTGCATAAACGGTTACTCATCAACATGATCCTGAATATGTCTACCTACATGGTTTAACAGGGATACACTGACAGTAGTCATTGCCAAAATTGGTGACAAAAAAATTAAATTGGCTCAAAAACAAACTGATTTGGCTACACTATCTAGCAGAGAATGTGTTTTGCCTGCTACACGCACAGCACTGCATTGAAAAACATGGCTCAAAGAAACAGATGAGTCAGTAATAGCCCTGGTGTAATACTGTTATTATTTGAAGCACATGTTAGTCACAATTAAATTTTACACATTCTTTAAAAAACAAATTTAATATTAATTTTAATATCTTTGTACCTATTATTAATTATATTTCCAGATTCGAATGCAGTTAGGCATGTCTGAAGAAGAGGACACGGTCGGTACGGCTATAGCGTGCTACCTGGCTCAGCAGGGTGCGAATCTCAACCGCAAGAATCATGCAGGAAAGACCCCGCTTGACGTCATCAGTGATCCAAAACTAGAAGAAGTCATAAAACAATTTGCAACTGCTAAGTGAGCTTAACTGTTACACAGTCTTTGATATCTTTATCTTTTGATTGTATGCAACAAAGTTGAGATTTTGCTCAAAATACACGTTTAACTGTTACCATGTTGAAATTTTGAAATGGATTTGACCATCTTTTGATCTAGACAGTATCATTAATTGTGGAAAGGGATGCTCCCAAAAATCAAAAAAGAAAAAAGAAAAAAAAAAAAAAAAAAAAAGATTTTGGGGGAAAAAAAAAACTTGCCTAAGAAAAGTTCTTCTACTGAATAATGTGAACAATGCATTTGTGGAGATCATTGATTGCAGACTGGCATGTGAGTGTTCCTTACGCTTGCATAAGCAGATGGACAAGTTACGGCAAAAAATCATTTGCTTACTGCAACAGAGTGGTTTTGAAACTGACAAGTTTTCTAACATGTGTTTTTCTTACAAATTAAATGCAAATTATAAAATGAATTGAAATACATTTTGTGGAATTGAAAATTTATTTGAAGACTGGTTCAATATGTATTAAAATTTTTTTCCTTTTTTTCCTTACACAAAGAAAATAATCTTGATGCTGACAACTTGAATATCCATTGATTACAAAAATAAAATTTCTAAGTTATTTGTACCCGCTAACACCGCACTTATTTAACCAGAAGGTAACCTTCGAAACCTTTGGTTTTGTATCTGCTATTTAAATATTTCTATTTAAACATAAGATGATATAGTTTGAAATTCAACAAAACCGGTGTTAACCAGACTTACGTCTTGTTTTCAGTAGGCGTCAAGAACTTCCATCGGGCGGCCAGGATCAGATGTGCGATGTTTGCTCGGAGCAGAGAGCGTGTATCATGTTTCAGCCGTGTCAGCATATTGTGTCATGTAGAGAGTGCTGCATCAGAATGAAGAAATGTATCGAGTGTAAAATGCCCATCACCGCCAAAATAGATCAAGGTTAGTAGGCTTTTTAGTCTGTTCCAAAATCTGTCTGTCCGTCTTTTCTGTTGAACGTTTTAGCACTTTAGAAGATCTTGATCTAGACTGATAAAAAAAACTTGATAAATCTGCAAAGTTGTGTAAGTAGGTTTTGAGTTTGTGTATTCCTGTTAGATGCAGCGTTACTGCCCTTGATTAAGAAATAAATTAACTGAAAAGGCCAATATGATGGAGATCAAAAGACGTTGCACCAGGTATTGTGTTAACAGTCTGCCTAGTTAAGTAGTGCTCAAATTCACGAATGTATTAACAAATGTATAAGTCCAATTTGACACATTTCTAGTTAGACATGTACACTGTTTATGTGCCTAAATTGTTCTTGACTTGATATGCATTTCACAGATATAGTTTTATGAAAACTTAAAAGATGTACAATGTACATTGCTTTAAATGTGAAACTTACAGATAAATAGCTGTCAGGGTAAGTTTTGTTCAGGTGCAAAAATTTAACAACATTTGCAGTTGTGAGGCTTTGATACGCAGTGCAGACCTCCATCAACAAATGTCAGTTCATGTCTGTTTCAAGTAAATAAATAGATACCAAAATAAAAATGCTTGAAATGGTTTACTACAAACTAAGCTAGTCTAATATGATACATTAATTTTTAGATGGAAAGCATGTTTTTGGCACTGACATCATGGTCCCAACAAGTAAAGATCCACAGAATTCAACACTTCAGCGGAAACTGAACGAAATGGAGGAGAACATATTATGTTCGATATGTATGGAACGGAAAAGAGACATGGCGTTCCTGTGCGGACATACGGTCTGCAGCACGTGTGGCGATGAATTACGCATCTGTCACATGTGTAGGAAGCCCATAACGAAAAAGATAAATTTATATTCATAGATATTATCGTAAATTTAACACTTACATGTGAGAAACTTGAAATAGCGTTCCATTTTCGACAAAGTTGCGGTATTGGAAAATTTTGTGAAAATTTTACTTCTACAGTGGGTTGCATAGGACAGTGTGGGTGGTTTGGTTTGATAGTAGAATTCACTGATTTTGATATATTGACGAATTGGTCCAGACAGGAAATAGTTCACGCAGCTTCTCGGATATGGAGACAGTGTGAACAAACGTTCTGCCAGATGACTTCCTATGCAACTCGAATATTTCAAACAGTGTTGATCAAATGAATTGATGCTGTTTTAATATGCTCTATCACGTCGATCCTGCAGTTTTAACATGGCTGACGGCGATGGGTCTGTTTCAAGTTGATGTGACAACGTATCTGCTTGAAAACCTGTGAGTTATTATAGTCCTCGTTTTAAGGGGATGACATGTACTCTGTTTTTGTGAGTGTTAGAGGTACATAAACACAGTAACAGTTATGTAAAAGTCCTTTTCGGACTGCCATATTGGGAGAAAAGTTGTTTCACGAATGAGGTATGTATGGCACTGTGACTCCGAATGTTACAGTCAGGTAACTAGGGATGTGGTAGAACAGAAGCTTGTGTTTATTCTGAGTGGAATGGAAAACTTGAGTGAATGCGAGGAGAGCACCAGATAAAGGGAGGTAATTCATTGTGATGAAATGGATACAGTGGACAAGTACTGATTACCAAGCAGTTCAAAAACTTTTGTTATAATGTAGTGTGACTATGTGCTGAATAAATGTTACGGCATTTCAGTATTTAAAGACGCCTGGAATATGTCATGTTCTAGGCTGTTAATTGAATGTAATATCACAACGTGTGTTTTGAAGGATACACGATGCTATAGAAAATGTCACAGTAGATTTTTAGTTTGAGAGTAAAGTGAAAGAGTGGTCAATGTTCATACAGTTTCATAACTTGCGGATGTTTGAATGAAATACCTTACAAAAATGGTAGGTGAAAGAATGAAACTACCGGTAGAATTTTTTTTTTTTGTTACTTGCTCAGTTAAGGGAAAAACAAATTGGGGACAAAATTAATTATAAATTGATCAGTGAATCCTGAAGCTGACTAAAGAGTATGAAGAACTGTGAATAAAAATAATAGGTGTCTTTATCTTACTTATTCACCCGTTTTTCAGAATATGTATATATATATATATACATGTACAGATATGTAAATTATGAATTCATTTATCATATTTGCTATTTTTGTGTACCAGTTACCAGTGTGTTAGTGTTTCATAGTCTAAATGTTACTAATTGCGAGCATTTGAAATCGAGTTGTTTTGACGTTTGGTGTGTTTAACCTTAATGTAGCCGTTCTTAAATGTGGTGTTGTTGATGTTTAGGTTTGAACTCTCTTACATGATGTGATGTTGCCGTTGGTGAGGCCAGGCTGTATAGGAATTAGGATACTTACCGTTTGATTTAGACCATGGAAAGACAAGTTAGATTTCAAATCTTAGTTAGAAAACGGATCAAATGCATAAATCGTTAATAGGACGTTTCGTATTTAAGTCATGTATTTACAATTGTATGATGGAAAAAGTTGAAGATGTGTTTTAATTTACTCGAAATTTTCGTTACTTTTTTTTTGAAAGATTCATGTATATATGACCCATCATCTTACTTAGAGTTAATGTTGTAAAATATTATGTAATGGACGTAGTTTCTTTCTACTGATGTGCTATTCCTTCTAACGCGTGTTTACACAATACTGTGATACTTTATTAGAACCAAGGTGGCATTAAGGCCCTGCATGAATTCAGGTACATGTACATTGTAACCCCTCCCTGCATATAAATTTAAGGCCCTGCATGAGATCAGGTACATGTACAATTTTACGATACTGGGACTTATACCGAGACCACCAGTACGTTTTTGTAGGGAACTTTGTGGAAACAGGGAGTGTAGGGCCAAAATAGAATAGCTAGAGTCCAAACAACTGCAGATATACAGTTGTGATTAATTTACCAAAGTATTTATGTTACAGAGTTTGTTCAAGGATACTCAAATCTCGGACATTAAAGAATATAAAAATATGAACAATCTAATAGGAGTAATTCATCCCTTTAGTGCTACAAGGTCTTAACTCCAATTTGAGATGCAAAGTAACGTTTTTTCACCAAAGCAAGAATTGCCTGTTCCTGTCTGATCTCTTTCAGTATCTGCGTGCTAAATTTTTGGGAAATTACTAATCTATTAATTATATTATTATAAGTGAGTTTATTTATTTGCACACCAGTGTCTCACAACCCCAAGAATGACTTTTCTTCGTTTGTTTGTATATGTGCTTTTTGGGTCCACCATCCTCGTTGAAGGCTTAAAGCGGTACGACCCGATATGACTTTTCTTCAAAATGACTAATTTCTTAAATTCCTGTCACCAGAAATAGCATAAATAAAACAAGTACCGGTAAAACCCGATTTTTATTATTTATGTAATATATAAGTCTTCACTTAATAAATTTTTAAACAGATTTTTATCTGTTGAAATGATCTTGCATGTTCCTTAGACAAAAACCTTTTTTTATTATGTTCATAATATCGATCTGTGATTTTATTATGTTTACACGTCCCCGATAATTCTTTTGTGCTAAATTATTGTCTTACTGTATGGAATTTGAGTAGTGCGTGGACTAAGATCTCCGATAGACTTAAGTAGCGGGATATATATATAGATACTAATTCATTTATTCTCGATTGTGAAACAAATTCTTACAACTTAGATTAATTGCTCTCAATTCGAGAGTCATTTCAAATGGAATCAACCTCGAAGAGAGAGAGGCAATGTGGAATTATTTGTGTCTTGCCTAAGGACACTACTGGCATGGCTATGGTAGGCATCGAACCTGGGGCCCTTTGATCCTTGGGCAAATGTGCTACCACAAGCAGCGGGATACGAAAGCTTGAGTACAGTAAATGTAGTTTGTAAATTATGTATTATTTACTGAGTTTACTGTTCAACTGTTGAAATGGGCGTTAAACCCTTATGACAGTAGTGGACTAGCATAGTTTGTATCCAAGATTTACATGTATAAAATATTAGGCATAGAAAGTTACAAAATACGAAACATTTACAGTGTAGAAGATAAGTTTAGCAGAGCTGCTGTTATCAACGATTCAATAATGGCAGTGAAGTGAGTTAATGAATGGGTCAGATTTTACTTCAATTCTAGTAACCACTCAAATTGTTGCTTTTGTTTTTCTGTTGTTTTAAAAGTCAGGAACTGCTTTCTACTCGCCCACCTTGAAATGATTATCATGATACTCAACTGCATAAAATGTACTGAGAGAATAAAATGTCTTGACTGAGGTTCGGCTTTGACCACCCCCCTCCCAGTTTGTACCATTACGCCATAGATGCTTTATGTTGAAAATGGATTGTTTGTTCAAATTTAATGCAGAGTTTGAAGAAACATGGCTGTAAAATTGCTAGTAAATTATATGTACAGTTAGTCAATTGTTATAAATACTTGTTGGTAATGTTTGATCAAATTGTGTACATGTCATAGATTTTGATGCTTGCTTCTTGCTGGAAATAACGGTTCATTGTGAAATAAGTCATGACCTTGGTATGTAGTTAATTGTCAAATATCCCACGTTTTTAAAACAGGTTTTAGAAAAAAAAATGAATTTCTAATTGTTTATTACAAGTGGGTTTTTATAGCAGTGTGATATAACATAAAGTAGGTCCAATTTGCAAAGGTACCGTACTATTTTACACTAGTGAAGGAATATTTTCATATGAATTATTAGCACTACAGTCTGAAAAAATAATTTCACACCCATTTCATTTATATTTTGTAAAAAGAAGTTAGTATGTTTAAATGAATTAACTTGTTTAATATTACCAGCAAAATGGGTTATGAATGAAATTGGTTCAGTTTTTTCAGACAGATGTTTTTATTTTATTTTTTCAAACAAATGTTTGCATTCAACAGATTATTCACGCCAGCTGTATGTCGCATGTGGCGTGTCATTTTTAGACTTCAGACTCGATACATAATAATGCTCAGACACACATACAATTCTCATAAAAATAAGTTTTGCACGATGTTGCTGTTACCAATTACACTGATTGAGTGCACCGATTATGTTAGAAAAAGTGTGAATTATTACTTTTTTCCCCCCGCTAAATGTTTGTAAACATGTGACACAAATCATAGGCCGCTCTGATTGAATATTCGCTACTTTTGGCAGAAACTACCCACTCCACTGACTTGTGAAAGATTCATTTGATATAAAGATTTATAGAGAAATCTCTTTGTGCCAATTCAAAGTTGGCAAATTAGTCCATCTGCTGTTGAATCGTGGAAATTTTTGATGAGCGAATAATTACTACTCTATGTACGATATTGCATTGTCTCATCTGTCACGTATTGTGTACCAATGTTGATTGTTAGAAAAAAACTGTGATATGTTACTGTTGAAATAGTTCTGTAAATCTGCTTTTGTTTACCACAATGTTACTCTTGTTTTCTGCAGTGCTAATTCTATTCTGGGATCGCTTCTGTTGTTGTTGTTGTCCTCACAGAATCTTGTTTAGGCTTCGAACATGTTACCCCTTACCCTCCTAAATTTCTAAAATGGACTTGTCCATCTTTATGTTTGGGCTGTACCATTAGTAATTCGAAGGGATTTTGAGTGAAAATTCATTGACTGCGTAGTGAAAAGTTTAGAATATGATCAGTTTGCATGGACGTGTAGGCTGATCATATTCTGTACTGGTGGCTAAGGCAGTATCATTTGCCGCTAGCAGGGTAAGGGGTGGTTGGGGAAACCCTTATTTTAAACTACAAACTGTAATAAAGTTTTCAAACTACAATTGAAGCTTGCGTTTTGGTTTCAGATGGTCATGTAACACCGAGTGCTGAATGCTAGATGTTATAACTATTATGTTAGAACAGGGTTGTAGTTACTGGGTCCTACCTTCTTTCGTAGTCCTACATGTTCCGTAGCTACAGAGGTTCAGTGAGTTAATGATTATACGGGACGATATAGTGGAACCTCTGTGGCTACGATGCATGTCGTCTAAAAAAAGGAGGATTGTCTATTTATTGTTAGCGTTTGGATGTTTCTCAATGAATTATGGATTATATTCCATACATGGTACGTTAGTCAGGTACATGTATATACAAAGTAGTTTATGGGATATGTATTGTATTCTATATGTTGCCAGATACTATCCATATGTGATTGTTTCATACCACTGAATATACACTATTGTTCAAATATTTTAATGAGTTAGTAATTTACAATATGTCATGACAGAGTAGGCGTGTCTCGTGTAAATGGTGTCTTAAAAGTACTTATCAAATAATATTCAGCAAGTGAATACATGTTTATTACATACGGTATTTGTAAATTACAGATGCAAGTCATCAAGATGTACAAAAAATTTCTTGTAAGAAGACGCCCCTTCGGATCAGTAATGTCGATGTTAATGTCGGGTGGTCATTATACTGTAGTTTGTGTATTTTCATGTATACTAGGATATTTGTAACATGTGATGTTTAAGTAAATAACGAGTACATGAAGTAGAAGGTTTCTTCGTATTTTTTTTTCAAAAATAATCAATACATTTTAGAAACATATTTGCTGGAATGTCGAGATTTTTGAAACGGGTGAAAAAGTAAACTGTTGAAGTTAAGGCCAAATGTTAAGATTTTCTAGCTTTATGAATTTGTCTTCAAATGCCACATAAATTTAGGGGAAATTTCACAGACTGTATTGTATTCTACATGACATTGTGTAGCAAATGTTCATTTGAAATTGTCCAACCTTTTTTTTTGAATGAATGAGATACCATATTTGATTTTTGAAATATTTTTGAAATAAGATAAAAACTTTCTGAACACATTTTAACAAATCATTACAAGTCAAGAGTAACTTGAAGAATGTAAGCCTAGCAGTTGTTTCCGCAGAGATTTTGCTTCCTCCATCCCCCACCCACTCATGTTTGTGTGTCTCGGAGTAAGCTTGTTGCATTATGTGTTAGTAGTTCCATCGAAACATTACAAATATTGTCATATATAACATATTATAGGTATTTGCATGATAACAGATTTCTTTGAAATAAAATTTGTTTACAGGCGGTATGTTTGTCATTGTTTTACATGATCCGTGTTTGAACTTTGTTCCCATGTCCTGTGTTGGTTTTCTGGTGATAGTCACGCATGTACGATCCTCGTTTGCAGCATTTGTGAAAAGTATAAAAATGGCCATGTTGTTCAAGTCAAGGATTATAACAATGCAAACAGAAGTTACACGGCTGCATGTAAAATAGTTTCTGTAAAGATTGTGACAAACCTGTTGACCATGATGATGCTGACCAGATTCACTCCACAATATCTCGGCTAATTCATATATTTCGGAGAAGAAGTTTAATACTTATCACTCATAAGAAGTTGCATTGAAATCCAACCACTAGGGAAGAACGATGCTTCATTGCCAAATAAGCTTATTTTGCACTGCCGAGGGACCATGTTCATCCATGGACATCTCTATTGGTGGCTAATTAAAAGAAATATAAATAAAAACGAACATTGTGACTAGGTATAGGTTTGGTTGCCTAAAACAGATTTCAAGATGGAAAGTACAATACAAGTTTGCTAAAAGTTTATGTACTGTATCACGCTTTATATCTGCAGTGCCAAATGTTGGCGTTTTTTTAAGGTGTTTTAAATTAACAGTGCCCTAAATTAGTGCAAATCACAACAGCTGTCAAATTAAAACCTTGACATAAAATGCCTTGTACTGTACAATAATAACCAGAGTGTCCAGTTTTAAGTTTTAGTTATGTAACATTAGTTTCCCTTGATGGAAGTGCTTTAAACATTTGAATGGGGCTATATGTTTCATCAGCTTCCTTGTATGCCAGCTTACACAAGTACACACTGCTATATTTGTTTCATACAGCTGGTCAGAATATGGTGCATTATGGGCAAAGAGGTCTCAATATACCAGCATATGCCGGCGTGAATGACATGTATAGCCCCACACTAAAATAAAATACTTCAACAAGGGAAGGTAATCTTACATAACTTAAACTTAAAACTGTACACTATGGTTATTATTGAATAAGTGTCCACATTGGCCAGCTTATGGGGTGTATACATTGCAAAATGTTAAGCAATATATTATACAACTCCTCACATGATTTTCACTATAATTATAGTTGTTGGTAAAGATGAAAATCATCTCTTTCTCTCAAATATGTTTCTCTTAATAGAATTTTCATTACATGTATGGGGTAACACTTCTATAGCCTCCCTCAGGAAATGTGTAGCAGTTGCTTCCCTTTGGTTATGTTTTGGCATTGGTTTGTAACTGGTGGCTTTTGATGGTGCTTCTAGTTGTCGCAATATTCAGAATGTAGGAAATTTAAAAAGCTGGTACGACAATGCATACTAGATCTGTCAGGACGTCAGCTTTGCCATGCTGGATGGACTGATGTGCTCCCAATATGTCTGCTATAATCAGTATATAATTATGTGAAATTGAAGGCAGTCGGTACCTATCAAATCACAAAATGAAAGATATGTCCCCTATAATCAGTATCTATGTGACATCCACTGCAGTCAGTACCTATCGCAAAATGAAGGTTACTCTTTGCCGTCAGACCATCAGCACACTTAAGGATGTTTGTGTAAACTGTTTTGTAACAAATACACATTTATTATTTATCTTTTACCGTATTCGGGATTCACATAAAACAAAAAGCAAACTGACTGACATCTGTTTATTTCAAATTTATCAGCATACCATGCTGGTATATAAATAAACTCATTAAATCTAGGAACACCACAACATTAATTAGCCGTGTGTACACGAAACAGTTAAAAGTGGTTCATGGTAAAATCGTATCAATTCAATATACTGTTTAAACAATGGGTTACAATACTGGTGAGTGCAAATGACACTTCAAAAATATGTGTGACAAAAAAATTGACTTAGGCACATACATGACTTCGTTGAAGTTACACAGGACGGCATAAGTGTATGTAAATATTTGCTGGCACACAAAAAAGTCCACTTTTATGCAACATAGTATCCTAGAGTCCAGGATTCCCCCCCTTGCCCCCCACCCCCCCACCTGAATCCCTTCTAGCAGTAATCACTGAATAGTTGCGCATTAAGAAACTAGAGTAGCTTTTTCTACTGATCATTCAAATGACAATTTCAGCGACGGTCATTTAGTACTTGAGATCAAGTGTTTATATATTTAAAATTGAATGGTCCTGACTCTTCTATCATTTTCTTTTCACTGTGTCGAGATTTTACACCCTTTTTTAAAGCAGTCAATGTACCCATCAAGTGACCTGCACGTTACTGATAATTTCCCCACTCGGAAAGGAAAATCAAACCCCCTCCACTGAGATCACATTGCATCATGGGAAATTGAACCATTCTACCAAATAGATGCTATTATAAAATGTTTTTTTTTTTATCTACATAATTTTCAGCAGTGGTGTACGGATGAATATTCAGCGAATATTGAAGACTAGTTAGCACTATATCACATGCATATCAAATGACCGTAAAAAATCCATCTAACATTCCAACAATTTCTCGTAATCATGCATATTACACACATGTAATCATATGAATCATTAGGTACAGTAAACTATGTATATAACGAACCCTTTTGCACTGTTTAAATTTGTTCCTTATATCTGAAATTTCATTATATCCGTAGTCGCTATATACAGAGTTTACTGTAATGAAAAAGAAAAACTGAAAATATGTGATTTGAAAACTGGGAAAATATGAAAACTTACATCAGATAAAATGGACTCAACTTATCAAGTAACAATATAAAATGACATTATCAAATCTTTACACAAATCATGCAAATCAGGGTGTTAAAAACACACAGACTAAAAAAAAAATGTAAAAAAAAACAAAACACTTCAAGAATAAATATGGGAGACTGACTGTTATGTAATGATAGAAATAATAAATATCTGTTATAATAATTTACCATTATAATTATGAAAATAAATAGATCTAAATCAACTAGTTATGCACTAACAGACGCCTGAGTAATACAAAAAGTATATTTTCTATTATGACTAGCAAGGTGAGACAATTCTGTCTTATATCACATTTTTTCTGGTTGTTTAGAATTACTGACACAGTAATATTTCTGCATATTAATTACCGTATACATACAAAAGGCTCCTGGCTGCCTGGTAGGAAATGAAACCACCATGTGGTCCGTGGTTTATTAAACAATAAAGCACATTCATACT
>JAFMSR010002249.1:0-24975 GCA_022818135.1 Saxidomus purpurata
ATTTAATGATGTAAATAACAAGGAAATTTGCAAAAAAGTGAGTATACGTGAAAACTGTCTGGTTTATTAGTTTACAATGTGTAATTTAAAGGAACTTAAACTGTTATATAGGGATTTTTTAACTATGACAAATATTTAAATTCTTGATGGAATCATGCGATTTCAGTCGTTTATAGAATATGCTAGAGGTACCGCATCCCGAAGTCATTAAATGACTGTGTATACTAAATATCTTTTGCAACGAGGACTGATATTTTAAGTATATCGTTTTAAGCACTTTGTATGCCGAAAAACATAGCACTTCAAGAAACAATCTACTGAAAAATGCAATACAGAGTGTATGTGATATGTACGAGTGCAAACTTTGTTTATCACGTTGTAGACAGAGACGAGGTTAAGTGCTACATGCATCTGGTTTTACACTCCTGACACATAGCATTTATATGGCTTATATTTTTATGATGGTCAAATGAATTTCATCCAATGGATAAATAAACGAACCGAAACATTTTCCAACTAAAAAAGTCACCACTGAAATACAAACCCGTGAACATATTCTTGCAATCAAACTACTTTTCGAATAAAACTTTAGAAGGCCCAGGATCACATTTACAAGTTGCTCTCATTTTATCAAGAAATATGTCTTACTGTCAGAAATCAGTTTATGTGTACCGAAAACATTCCTAACTTTGCATTCTAAATCTATAAGTACATATTAGAAACATAGGGCCAAATTTTTTCAATGATATTGCAAACAAATAGAGACTTAATGGCAACCCTTTTCCTTGAAGATACAACTTAAATACGAAAGAAAGGCATATGTCAACATTATTTTAGAGTTAATAGATCAGGATTCTTTCATTATCCTATCAATAAATTCATGTAACTACAATGTATATCAGTAATAACAAAGTGATCCTGTGATTTTTACGCATTCAATTCACAAGCATGCATGTTGAGATATTCACTTCCATAGCGCCTTTATTTATATTAAGTACGAGCATTTAAAATATTGTGGCTATCTGGACAATATAGGAGATGGATCAGAAATAATTCTCTGACCTTTTATGTCTGTCTATTAGATAACTTTTATAAAGAATGAGAATGGTGACAGTTTAGTCGAAGTGTCTGAGATACTTCCCATGGAGACGTTTATTTCTCTTGTTTGATGGATCTAAAAACTCTTTATTGCCTCTGTATGTATTTCAATTGGCATTGGTAGGACTGCATTACGATAGGAATTAATGTGTTTCATCCGCTAAATTGGTTATTTCTTATATAACTACAACCATTTTAGATTTAGCTAGAGTATTACATGAACGCAATACATAATTATTTACTTGTCAAAATATATAGCTGCATACTGGCATCTTCACTTTTTAAAATTGAATTCGGAGAAAATCTTGATATTATCAAAATATTAAGTTATTTACCATGATGACTGAAATAGTCGTTTTTTTTCCACAGGAGACTACTCCTATAGATTAAAGTCTTGAAGAAACATTGTCTGCTGAAAGTCTGTGTGTTGCTTGGCGGTTCACTTTATATTTTGTTTTGTCTTCTATACTTTTCTTTACTTGTCACTACCTGTTATTATTTTAAAAAAAAACGTCTTTTGCGTTCACTCACTAACCGCAGCCCTTTCGGCACTGCCTTCAAATTGGAAACGTAATATGCTATCAATCAGATTAAAAATACAATAGTGTTTTCCATAGTGTATCTAATGCAATAAAAACCTGAAAATTGAATATTCACTACCTTCTGTCAGAGATGCAAATAAAACAAATGGAATTTGCTACTGTATACATAGAAATAGTTGCGCTCGTATTGCGTATATTAAATGATCGCCATTAAATGTATCATGTTGAATAACTATGTAGTAATGTTTATATTTCTAGCATGATCTCCCTTTTTTTTGTGTTTGTTTTGGTATTTCCTATTTCAATTAATGGATTGATTATGACATTAAGATCATTCAGTCACAATATAACAGAACAATAAAATGTTTCTGTTGAAACAACGCCAAATTACGTATTTGGTACGAAATTTGCTACAAGCCTCACCAGGGCCTGATTTGTATATGGATTGTAACAATTGTAGCAATTTCAATAAACACCAGTAAGATGATGGTTTGTACAAGATTGATAATAAATTCTTGTAATTGGTTGTATGGAACATCCATGTAGAATATGTGTGTAAGAAAACATCAAAGGACCATAACTCTAGTGCTTTTGAGCATTCCGACTGAAACTTGGCGAACCGCAATTCCCTATTACAGTGGTCAAGATTTCTACTATATGTTATTATAACTGACCCAACAACATCTTTCATATGTAGACGGACAACGCCAAATTAATATCCATACTTCTTCAACAGGGAAAACCAAACCATCAAATAGCAACAATGGCTCGACAGAAATAGCTATCGAATACTAATCGCTGCGCACTGTTTGATGAAATTGAATCCGTGCATTGTTATTATGAAATAACATATAATAATAAAAATTGATATTTCAGTTAATTTTATTCTTTTGACTTAGCATTTAAGATTCAGTATTTGATAAAGCATTTGAAGGTTCAATATTTCATTTTTTTCAACATATGACCTGTAACATCAGTTCTACTGTATGTCTCTGGTCCTGGAACGAAACAGAGTTCTGTAATATCAAGACATTTGAGAACAAATAAAATAAGCAATATTTAATCTTTTCCAAACAAATGCTGAACACATTAACTTTTAACAAGTATTTGTATGTCTGAGAAGGATCTGTACATTGTACACATATGACAAAGCATAATAGGCATACGTGAGGCACATCACAGTGAATACTTTTTAACTGACAATACTTTATAAAGAATACAATAACATCTTAGTAATGCTTTCAGTATCTAGACAGGTTCTGCGGCGCAGCGATTGTGTCACTGGCCTTGTAATTCTAT
Organism: Saxidomus purpurata; assembly: GCA_022818135.1. Taxonomy (NCBI): domain Eukaryota; kingdom Metazoa; phylum Mollusca; class Bivalvia; order Venerida; family Veneridae; genus Saxidomus; species Saxidomus purpurata. The sequence goes on from JAFMSR010002249.1 coordinate 2,940, forward strand.
GCACTTTCCAGTGTATGTGCAAATTTCACTTGGAATAAAATTACTAAATAACATGTTATTTAGAAAAAGAATCGATAGCTATTGATAGAACCTCTACTGAAATCAAAGGCAATAAAAACTTGTTCACCTTCTCCCCGACTTTTTCATCCATACGATCTCCTACAGCACCAGCTTTTTTTATAACCACAACTTCCTCGACGAACTTCCCAACGATAGCAGCGATACCTACATTTGCATCTACCACCGCGGTACCGAGCTATAAAAAAAACAGAACTTTTTATATATAGTATTTAAGAAAAGAACGTCCTGGCAAAACAAGTATCCCTCCTGTACATCGGCAGAAATTTTTTTTAAATAATCGTTAAACAAAATGTCCAGGACACTTTAACAACACATAAAAATTAATGAGATCGTGTTTTACATGTCAAATAGATATGTTAAGTGTTACTGTAACATTTTCCCTCCGAATACACAACTATTCATTTTGTTGGGTAAATGGTTGCTTTACATTGCCGTTAGTTCTGTTTTAAAACGTCTTTCTTTCTCTACAATGTCTCTTCTCGCACAGGGAATTCCATATGCAGAAACATTGCATTTTTGCCTGTGAAATGTCACTGGCGTTATTTAAAAAGAAAAGTTTGTAGTGAGAATATTTCTGTAACCTGTTTTGCCTTTCCCCAATCGGATGGTGACTTAAAAGCTAGAGCCTTATTCTGGTGTGACTTATTTCTTGAAAAGTGATTGATTAAAAAAGCAATCCTAGTAATAATGTGATCAGTTAAAAGTTGTTACAAAATACGCCCTTCAGTGGACATCTCTAAATTTGTCCAATTTTGACAGAGTGAATGGGGCGATTTGACTGGTTATTGCATATATATTAGGTCAGTAAACATTCAGTAAGTTTAGTGAAGATTTGCTAAGAATTGTAATTTGTACAATTTTGGCAACTATTAGTAAATGGTACGATCTCAAGAGTGACTTCGGTGATTGACTGCTTATCGAACTTTAAGTTAGTGGAGATCATAGGCTAACAAGTATTCACAGTAAGTTAAATGAAGATAAGTTTAGAATTGTTCAAGTTAGAGCCCGAACAACCCTAAGTATGTCCAATTTTAAATATTCAAGGACAATAACTTCGGGGTGACTGATGATATCTGGCTTGTTATCGCAATAAATATTCACTGAAAACTTAATGAAGACTGGTTAAAAAATTATTTAGGCTATTGACCGAATTTGTGGACGCCGCCCGCCCGCATAGTTCGGTCCGTAATGATGGGCGTATTAAAAAGAAGTTCTGCAATAAACAACAAGTTGACGCACAAACCCGTAACCATACGTAATTATAATACGTTATAAAATACACTGCAAAGCTCCACATGAAACAGATACTACAATGAATTCTTTTTTTGTCTGAGATATATGTTTTTGTTAGAACCGAATGCGTTTTTCATTATCTGATAAACAACTATTTAATGTATTGATCTTGAGCTATCAATAACTCAGGCCTATGGTTTTGTTGTGTTGTACTAAGCATCAGTACTCAAAAGTATTGTTTAGTAGATAACTGACAACGCTTGAACGGATATAATGTATTGAACTTTCAACACTGTTTACATCTCTTGTTTTTAAATTTAACTTGTAGTACGACATAAACAAATATTAAATTGTATTCAATTAATTAATAAAGTGCCTAGCAAAGTAAAAGACAAATACTCTTACCTTCTGCCACCTGTGGAACCATAATCATGGTAACGCAGCCTACCAAGAGCAAGACGAGTAACAACTTGTTCATACTGGAGGTTTCTGTTCAGAAGAGATGGTGTCTGTAGAGAAGACAGTTTCCATTATATAGTGGAAATCAAACAGGATGCAATCGTTAGGCCAACCTCTTGTGGTTTTATAAAAATGCTTTTACTTGTTTGTTTGATGTTGTTTATTGTTAAAATGCACGATGTACTCTAATCAACTTCTTCTTTATATTGCAAATGTATGTTTGATTAAATTAAATAAGCATCTATGTGACCCTTGTTTGTAGTAAACATACCTTCATGTATTTGAATAATTGTTATTTTGTAAATAAAAATATACACTTCACCATTTAACAAACATGATTTGGAAATCAAAGTTATGTCCCAATGTTATGCATCAAATTATTAATAAAAATTGTCTAGATGTCTGCTATGACGGACGAAACCATTTTTGTTTTCATATTTTATACAGATGAAATGCACGGTTTTATGTAATGATGTAATACGAACCTTCGTTTCATTGTAGGACGCCGAAATTAAGCAAATAACAATATTTGAATGATCAAAAAAGGACTCGAATAACATCATCGTGACTTTTGCACTTACCTTTCAAAGTGTAAAACAGTTTTACTGCAGCTACTTATATGTGATTACCGGTTTATTTTGCTGACATCTTTGCATTGACATTTTTTCGAAAGGACAAGTAAAATTTAACGCTTTCATCAACACTCACGTCCCGTCGGTCTAGACAATTATTCAAAGTGTGAAAACAGTTTCCGTCGGCTGGATACATCAAGGCACATATAAAAAATAACTGCATTAATGAAAATAATTGTCTTATTAAAAGCCTTGTCACTATGTGTATAGATCTAAACGATGCTGCATCAACATATATCAGTTGATCTGCCCGTGATAATTCCAATTGCAGGATGTCTCATTTATTGTGGTAATAATCTTTTATTGGGTCTCCCTATATTATCTGGTGCCATTATAATGAACTTCAGTCCTCTTCGTCTTAGCTAAAACGTATTTTTCACTTTTCATAGAACAACCTGTTTTTATCAAAATTTGAAAATTACATGGCATAAATGTTATGATTTCCTTAATTACTTTTGTTGACAGTGTCTTCATAATTACTACACTATAATTACTATTGACCGCCTCGATAGCCTAGTGATAGAGCGCCCGCTTCGAGTGCGGGAGGTCGTGGGTTCGCTCCCTGGCCGCGTCATACCCAAGACGTAAATGGTACCAGTGCTCCCTTGCTTGGCGCTCAGCATTAAAAGAGAAACTGGCTTCTCTAAGCCCTCACGGCGATGGATACCATCTGAAATGAGGTGTCGAGAGTGATTAATATAAGTTGTGTAACTTGTTTCACAATCGACCTAAAATAAATTAGTAAAAACTAATTACTACACGTGCAGACCCCATGATGTAATTTTTGTATTAATTTCGATGATAAAAGTGTAACTAGTATTCGTACTGAGCAATGCCCATGACGGAGAACAGTTACAGTAAGGGTATATAACTCCAACAACATCAGGAATACTCCTACACTGTTGTGATGTCAAAAGTTGTGCCTGTTGGTTTGATTTATGCCAGTGTCAGTACTGTTTTATGTCCTTTTTGTCTACACTCGAACTTTAAATCTGATACAAATGTAGATGTGCTTTTTGTTTGTAATCGTGCTTATTAGGTCCACCACCCTCTGGCGAGGTATATGTGCGAATGTAGATGTGCTTAATTCTGAACTTTTGTAACAAGAATTAACATTACATGCGTCTCTCTTTATCAAATTTTAGTGAACTATTGTACACAACTATTAACTTAAAGGCCCTCACTTGCAGTTAAGAATTATCATGGTACAGTTAGATACATATTTTCCACCATGTAGCTTGAGAATCAACCACAATGCAATAAAAATTAATGAAAACGTCTTATACAAGGTGTTTCAAAGGGGTTACATCTTTACAGTAGTTCTTTGTAACAGAGCATATTGTTACATGTATAAATAATGTCTTTATTAACATTTGTGTTTTTTAATAACTCCAGACTACCTTGTGCAACGTTATAACAGTATTTTAATTGATTACATCTGTAATTATATACATGTACAACTGTCAAAAATAGCAAGGACGCTCGCTCTTTACGTTGAACGATTACTTCTAAGTGTGATCCAGAATTACACGTAACATCACCGGAAGTAGAATTAAGCCATCAATTATCAACTTATTCACAATACAAAAGCTTAAATTTCAATACCTTTTTGTCCTGACAACGACATGGTGTGTAAGTTTCTTATGATGACAATATCCAAGTCTGTAGATAAAACAGAAATTGTAAGTCACATCATTGTAAGTCTATAGCTGCTTAGTTCAAGAAAATTATGATTTTAAAAGTTGAACATTATTGCAAATGGATGCTATCAATAAATGCCGATACATTTTAGGATGAATTATGAAATCTGTCGAGATCGAATGGTCATCGAAGCAAGCATAGTCTGTGGAAATCGCGATGTTTCTGATTTTACGATAGAATAATGGGAGTATAACATTTGTAACGTATTGTTAAATTCCATACCCCCTTTGACTATCAAAACGTGATGTTTCTTGCCTTAATGGATGTTGAGTCCCTCATCATACATGCTGTCCTTTTGTTTTTATGGTGGTTGTACACTGGACAAGCTGTGTGGATGTTTGTGGTCGGTATCCTGTGGGTCTGTTCATAAAGCGATTCTTTAAAAAAAATTGAATTAGAAACATAAGTAATACATTACGTTTTGGTGAGTGCAACGAACATGTTGAATCGTCCTGTGATTTTGGAGAAAAGATTTTGGAAACCTGTTTTCTTTTTGAAATTCGAAGTCACTTCACAACATTTGTTCTTTCACCCTGTATATGATACCACTATGTTAACGTTTAAATTTATAACAAATAAATTTTGTCGATAAATGTCAAACGACAAGATCGTTTTAGAAATTAAAAGAACAAATATCATAATCGAACGTGTTTATGCAACGATTTGTGAATGAGACTTATCGATTCCATACTATGCGTTCAAGATTTTCACATTTAAAAGCCATATATGTTTTCTATGAAGATGCCATACAATAAAGAAAGAACTGGAACAGCCGTAGACTAGCCTCCGTACTTCAGTATCCAGGGTTCAATGTGTAGTAGTATTTATCAAGATAATAATTGTGTCGTGTTCTGTACGAAATCTTTGTGAAAAGGACAAAATCTCGTATGTTTTTAGCAAAATCTCACATAAAAGTATGCCTACGAATTTATTCTATGACGCTATTCCTGCATTGTTTCACTGCAAACATGTTTGGTTATTCTAACAACATTGGAACGTTACGGTTACCACGTGTTGCAAGCAACTTCGACCTTACAACAAGTTTGGCGCGGTCACTTTCTTCACCCCCTGGTCATAAGAATATTACTTTCGTTATAGTTTGGATGCTTTATTATACTAGGTAGAGTAACAGTTCTGAGACTATTGTCAGCATTCATAAGATACTGAACATATTAGCAAAGCTTTGATGCACGGTCAAAGCCAAACATACTGGCTGTCAAAACGGACGTTTACGTAACTTGTCTAGCCCGTCATGGCACTATATTTCTTAATACAGCCGTTACAGGTGTTGTTGTATATATTAAATAATGTTAACCTAACAAATTTAGTCTTACAGCTGTCGATATAAAACACATGAAAATTTGCAAGTGCAAAACTATTGAATATACGTGAAAATTTCTGTTTTATTAGTTTACAATTATGTAATTCCCATCTCCTTGAACTGATTCACTGTAAATGTACCATATAAAGTTGAAAGAATAGTGATCGGAACTTTAACATTTTCCTCGGGATTTTACTCTGATACATATTTGATTTTTTGATGGAATTATGCGATTTTAGACGTTCATTGTATATCAAAATACAAGACACCTTGGGGTCGCCAATGATCTGTGTATACGCAGATTATTGTATTCGCAACGAGGACTGCTATTATAAGCTGCGATCACAATTCCAGTTGAAAACATTTAATGTCTCCAAAATGATATATCAAAGAATAAAATGTAAATTTTAAAGTAAAATCATATAATCAAAAATGGAAAATTCATTGAGAATTGTTGTTGGGATTTGGTTTAACGGTACTGTGCTGCTACGCTATTGTGTTATATTTAGAGGTTCAAAAGCGTTTGAAACGCTTTATTATGTGGCAGCATTTAATTTCAGATAATACAGATAAACTCGAGAGGAAATTATACGGGAAACCTTTTGTTTGACTATTCGTTCTAAAAAATGTTATTTTCAGAGAGTTAAGAGAACTTTAAAGCTTCACCAAATGTAAGAGCGAGCAGCTTTAAAATATGTTTTAAGCATTTCGTATGCCGAAAATCATAACACTTCAAGAAAAAATTGTCGGCACAATTTTGAGTTTATGAAAGCGATTGGTAGTTATACTTTAAAGTAAAAATATGCAGTCAGATGACGCTAAATGATACAGAGTGAGAAAAAAATTGCACCGTAATCGGGATGAGAACTCATGGCCCTTTACCTACAGGAGTGTAAGGGTGAATGCTCTCCCGACTGAACTATCAAAATATGTTACTTGTAATAATGGCCGTTATTCACTAGCTGAGAAAGTATAATTACTTTACACTTATAACTAACATTAGTTTGGTGGAAACAATATTATTTAATATGTTGATAGATATGAACTATTTACGTAGTAAAAATATGAAACCATTCAAGAAAGACTGAAAACGCAACTGTTAAACAGTATTTCGTTGACCTTTTTCATTCGGTATCATCCAATTAAAAGGTGCCTTACAGAGCAAATGTCTCTTTCAAAACATGTTATACATTCTACTTGACATTTTATTGGCGGTTGAAAAGTTACCAACTTCCAACCAAAAGCGAGCTTAATACGGCTGCGCAGAAAAATACAATACAGTGTGTATGTGATGTGAACGAGGTGTTAGACAGCACCGAGGTTAAATGCTGTCTAGTTTTACACTCTTGATGCATGTACGGATAATATTTATTTGGCTTATATTTTTATCATGGTTAAGTTCATATCATCCAATGGAAAAATAAATAAAACGAAACATTTTCCCACTAAACAGATCACCACTGAAACACATAGTTGCAATTAAACTACGTTACATGCCGAAATATTCATTTTCGTAACGCAATTGTTTATACTAAGTATGAGCGATTGTAAATATTGTGGCTGTCTGGACAATAGAGGAGATGGATAAGGCACACTTCTCTGACCTTTACTATCTGTCTATCAGATAATATATATAAAGAAAAAAAAAAAAAAAAAAAAAAAAAAAAAAACCCAAAAAAAAAAAACCCCCCCCCCAAAAAAAACCCCACAAAAAAAAAAAAAAAAAACACCAAAAAAAAAAAAAAAAAAAAAAAAAAAAAAAAAAAAAAAAAAAAAAAAAAAAAAAAAAAAAAAAATGCGAATGGATGACAGTTTAGTCGAAGTGTCTGAGATACTTTCCGTAGAGACATTTATTCTTTTGTTTGATGGATCTAAAATCCTTAATTGCGTCTGTATGATTTCATTTGGCATTATTGGGACTGCATTACAATACGGAATTAATGTGTTTCATCCGGTAATTTGGTTATTTCTTATATAACTACAGGCATTTTAGATTTAGCTAGAGTATTACATGAACGCAATACATAATTATTTACGTGTCAAAATATATTGCTGCATACTGACATCTTCAATTTTAAGTTAAATTCGGAATATATCTTGATATTATCAAAATATCAAGTTATTTACCATGATAACTGAAATAGTTTTTGTTTCACATGAGAAAACTTTCATCAATTAAAGTCTGGGAGAAACACTGCCTGCTGATCGTCTGACAGTTATTAATGTGTTGCTTGGCGGTTCACTTTATGTTTTTTTTTTGTCTCTGTTGGAACAACGCCAAATTACGTATTTGGTACAAATTACTACAACCTCACCAGGGCCTCATTTTATATGGATTGTTACAATTTTTACAATTTCAATAAACACAACTTAGATGATGATATGTACCAGATTAATATTGAATTCTTGCAATTGGTTTTGTGGAACTTTCGTATAGAATATGTGTATAAGAAAACATCAAAGGACCATAACTCTAGTGCTTTTGAGCATTCTGACTGAAACTTGGCGAACCGCAATTCCCAATTACAGTGGTCAAGATTTCTACCATATCTTATTATAACTGACCCAACAACATCTTTCATATGCAGACGGACAACGCCAAATTAATATCCCTACTTCTTCGGCAGGGAACAACAAACCATGAAATAGCAACAATGGCTCGATAGAAATAGCAATCGAATACTAATCGTTGTACACTGTTTTATAGCTTAAATTCGTGCATTTTTATTATGACATAAAATATAATGATAAAGAGTGATATTTCAGTTAATTTTATTCTTTTGAATAAGCATTTAAGTTTCAGTATTTGATAAAGCATTTGAAGTTTCAATATTTCTTTTTTTCAACGTATGACCTGTAACATCAGTTCTACTGTATGTGTCTGGTCCTGAAACGAAACAGAGTTCTGTAATATCAAGACATTTGAGAACAAATAAAATATGCAATATTTAACCTTTTCCGAAAAAATGCTGAACACATTAATTTTTAACAAGTATTTGTATGTCTGAGAAGGATCTGTACACATATGACAAAGCATAATAGGCATAAGTGAGGCACATCACAGTGAATACTTTTTAACTGACAATACTTTGTAAAGAATACAATAACATCTTAGTAATGCTTTCAGTATCTAGACAGGTTCTGCGGCGCAGCGATTGTGTCACTGGCCTTGTAAGTCTATGCACTTTTCAGTGTATGTGCAAATTTCACTTGGAATAAAATTACTAAATAACATGTTATTTAGAAAAAGAATCGATAGCTCTTGATAGAACCTCTACTGAAATCAAAGGCAATAAAAACTTGTTCACCTTCCCCCCGACTTTTTCATCCATACGATCTCCTACAGCACCAGCTTTTATAACCACAACTTCCTCGACGAACTTCCCAACGGTAGCAGCGATACCTACATTTGCATCTACCACCACCCGGCTGAGCTATAACGAAACAGAACTTTTTATATATTGCATTTAAGATGAGTACGTCCTAGCAAAACAAGTACCCCTCCTGTACATTGGCAGAAAGAAATTTTAATTACTCGTTAAACAAAATGCCCAGGACACTCACAAAACACAACACAAAAAAAATTAATGAGATCGTGTTTTAAATGTCAAATTGATATGTTAAGTGTTACTGTGACATTTCTGTAACTTGTTTTGGCTTTCCCCCATCGGATGGTGACTTAAAAGCTAGAGCCTTATTCTGGTGTAACTTATTTCTTGAAAAGTAATTGATTAAACCTTGTAGTCCTAGTAATAATGTGATCAGTTAACAATTGTTACAAAATACGCCCGTCAGTGGACATCACTAAATTTGTCCAATTTTGACAGAGTGAACAGGGCGATTAGGCTGGTTATTGCAAAGATATTAGGTCAGTAAACATTCAGTAAGTTTGGTGAAGCTTTGTTAAGAATTGTTATTTGTACAATTTTGGCAACTAACTGGTACGATCTCAAGAGTGACTTTGGCGATCGACTGCTTATCGAACTTTAAGTTAGTGGAGATAATAGGCTAACCATCAAGTTAAATGAAGATTAGTTTTGAATTGTTCAAGTTAAGAGCCCGAACAACCCTAAGTATGTCCAATTTTAAATATTTAAGGACAATGACTTCGGGGTGACTGCTGGTATCTGGCTTGTTATCGCACTACGTCTAGCTATTAAGCCAATAAATATTCACAGAAAACTTAATGAAGACTGGTTAAACATTATTTACGCTATAGACCGAACGTTGTAGATGCCCCCCCCCCCCCTCCCCGCATAGTACGGTGCGTAATGATGAGCTTATTAAAAAGAAGTTCTTCAATAAACAACATGTTGATGTACAAACCCGTAACAGACCATCATGACGTCAACATACGTAATAATACGCTATGTATAATACGTTATAAAATACTCTGCAAAGCTCCTCATGAAACAGATACTATAATGAATTCTTTTTTTTTCTGTCTTAAATGTTCGTGTTAGAATCGAATGCGTTCTTCATCGTCTGATAAACAACTATTTGATGTATTGATCTTGAGCTATCAATAACTCAGGCCTATGGTTTTGTTGTGTTGTTACATGTACTAAGCATCAGTATTCAAAAGTATTGTTTAATAGATGACTGACAACGCTTAAACGGATATTATGTATTGAACTTTCAACATTGTTTACATATCTTGATTTAAAATGTAACTTGTAGTTCAGCATAAACAAATATTAGATTGTTATTAAATTAATTAATAAAGTGCCTAGCAATGTAAAAGACAAATACTCTTACCTTCTGCCACCTGTGGAACCATAATCATGGTAACGCAGCCTACCAAGAGCAAGACGAGTAATAACTTGTTCATCCTAGACGTTTCTGTTCAGAAGAGATGGTGTCTGAAGGGAAGACAGTTTCCATTATATAGTGGAAATCAAACAGGATACAATCATTAGGCCAACCTCTTGTGGTTTTATAAAAATGCTTTTACTTGTTTGTTTGATGTTGTTTATTGATAAAATGCACGATGTACTCTGATCAACTTCTTCTTTATATTGCAAATGTATGTTTGATTTAATTTAATAAGCATCTATGTGACCCTTGTTTGTAGTAAACATACCTTCATGTATTTGAATAATTGTTATTTTGTAAATAAAAAATTACACTTCACCATTTAACAAATATGTTTTGGAAATCAAAGTTATGTCCAAATGTTATGCATCAAATTGTTAATATAAATTGTCTAGACGTCTGCTATGACGGACGAAACCAATTTTATTTAGTTTTCATATTGTATACTGATGAAATGCACACTTTATGTGATGATGCAATACGAACCTTCTTTTCATTGTAGCACGCAGAAATTAAGCAAATAATAATATTTGAATGATCAAAAAAGGACTCGAATTACATCATCGTGACTTTTGCACTTACCTTTCAAAGTGTAAAATGATACATTTTCCGTATGATTCCTGATGATAAAAGCTTCCTCTTTCAGCACTTAATGATTATCTACCCGTTTCCGGAAACTGCCAGCCTCAGCTACTTATGTGATTACCGACTTATTTTGCTGACATCTTTGCATGGACATTTTCTCGAAAGGACGCTTTCATCAACACTCACGTCCCGTCAGTCTAGAAAATTGGTTGGAGTGTTAAAACAATTTCCGTCGGCTGAATACATCAACTCACATACAAAAAATAACTGCATTAATGAAAATAATTGTCTTATTAAAAGTATTGTCACTAAGTGTACAGATCTAAAAGATGCTGCATCAACATATATCAGTCGATCTGCCTGTGATAATTCCCTTAGAGATATCTAATTTATTGTGGTAATAATCTTTTATTGGGTCTCCCTATATTATCTGGTGCCATTATAATGAACTTCAGTCCTCTTCGTCTAAGCTACAACGTATTTTTAACTTTTCAAAGAACAACCTGTTTTTATCTATATTTGAAAATTACAAGGGTTAAATGTTATGATTTCCTGAATTACGACTTTCGTTGACAGTGTCTTCGTTATTACTACACGTGCAGACCCCATGATGTTATATTCATATTAATTTCTATGATTAAAGTTTGAATGTCGCATACGATAAGAACATATTACAAATAAAAACAGTACATACAACTTCAAACGATTGCAGAAAGGTCTATAGCTTACGGGCTGCATTACACAATTTTTTCTGTTTTAGAAATTACTGCGCTGTTAGCTGATTACGGAAGATAATCATATGCATATCTAGCAAAAGTACGGATATTTACGGAAATTTACGGAAACGTACAGAATTCGATATAAGAGTTTGTAGTTTGATTTTCAAATTTCTGATGTTATTTCATTGACAACTTTCTTATTTACGAAAGATTACATATATATTTACCTAAAAATAAATTTCTTTAAAAAAAGATACAGTTTACGTACACTCCCGAGAAGGAACTCACGTGATCAAAATCACCCGCCATTTATCGAGGCTTACGCTGCATGTCAAGGCCCAGTGAACGGTTTTCACCGATTAATACTATAAGGTAACCAATAATCATTTTTGGTTTTCCCTGCTATACACATAGTACAGTACTGTATTTATATTTCATTGTTGGTATTGCTTTGTTTATTTCTGTTTCAGGGTGGTACAAAATAATTTTCGATCCACATCATCAGATATCGCTTGAAGTTGAACAAAGCGCAGATTGAATTATTTTTATTGTTCTATTAAACAATTGATATTGTTGACCATGTGATTATTTTTCATTTAACGTACGTTTTATAATAAAACAAACTTCCCTGCCACCCATATCTTTGTGAATCATTCAATCTGTGTCATATACTAAATTTCGCGCTATGCACATTTTGACCCGCGCTTTAGGTAAGGTTCAGCGTAAATCACGAAGGTCAAAAGTTGTTTTTAGTGGAGTTAATCTATAGCCCCCAGGCCTTCCGCGCTCACAGTGCTTTGATATGTTCTTCTTGTCTACACTTGAACTTTAAATCTGATACAAATGTAGATGTGCTTTAAATCTGATTTTTTGTAACAAGAATTAGCATTACATGCGTTTCTCTTTATCAAATTTTCGTGAGCTCCCGTACACAACTATTAACTAAAAGACCCTCATTTGCAGTTAAGAACTATCATGGTACATTTAGAAACATATTTTTCACCATGTAGCTTGAGAATCAACCACAATGCAATAAAAACTAATGAAAACATCTTATACAAGGTGTTTTCAAAGGGGTTACATTTTTACAGTATTTCTTTGTATCAGGGCATATTGTTATAAATAATGTCTTTACTTTATAAGCATTTTTCCGTTATTTAATAACTTCAGGTGTGTTGTTCAGACAATGTTGTGCAAAGTTGTAACAATATTTTAATAGATTACATCTGTAATTATATACCACTGTCATAAATATAAGGAAGTTCACTCGCTCTGAACGTTGAATAATTACTTCCGAGTGCCATCCAGCATTACACGTAACATCCCAGGAAATGAAATTAAACAATTAATATCATATCAACTTCGAATTATTCTACGATACAAAAGCTTACATTCCAATATCATTTTTTCCTGAGAATAACCTGGTGTGTAAGTTTCTTATGATGACAAAATCCAAGTATGTAGATAAAAAAGAAAGTTTAAGTCAGATCGTCTATAGCTGCTTTGTTCAAGAAAATTAAGATTTTAAAATTAGAACATTATTAGGATGAATTATGTGATCTGTCGAGATCGAATGGTCAAAGAAGCAAGCATACATGTATTCTGTGGAAATCGTGATGTTTCTGTTTTTATGATAGAATAGTGGGAGTATCACATTTGTAACATATTGTTGAATTCTAACCATACCCGTGCCGAAGAATTATTATATATGGAGTATATTATTGCTGTAACATAGTAGAACAATGTATATGAATGTGTGCATCAATATTTATTATCTATCTATCTATCTATACTGCAACACCCTCTTTCGAGTATTATGTGCAGGATTATCATCATTTTGTTAATGCTTTGTTAATATAATTTCTTGAGAAGGCCACATTGAAATATTAGATATATGTATGTTTATTAGTGTCTAAATGTGCACCCTTCTTAAGGTAGTGGATGTGTAATGAGTACTTCCTGTTTAAGGATCATTTGGAATACTTTGGATTTTATAGCTGTACCTATTTTGTACTGTGGCGCAGTGGTTAGAGCGTCTGCTTTGAGATCAAGAGGTCCTGAGTTCAATCCCTGAAGCAGCCAAAACTTTTTTTCGTTATTTTTTCTTTTTTAGTTATTGAATAACATGAAAAATTAAGCCATTTGACAAGATTTGAAAACTGTATCTTAATTTTCCTTGATTTTATCAAGCTGTACAGATACTTGAAAATACAAAAATTGACCGTGCTCATTTTTAAAAGTTGAATATCTCAAAAAGTAGACGGTAAAACATTTAAATTTTTTCTTATACTTCAATTCATATACTACTTATAAAAGTGTTATAATCAATAGTGATGGCCCTACTCCGAATCTTTTGCTACAGTCGTGTATATGTACATGTGTGATATGTCTCATGGCAAAATTAGGCAAATTGTATACCCTAGTGTTTGGCATTATTGCACATGTTTTGTTACACATGTTAAGCTTGTAGAATTATAATTCATGTTTTGTAATTCTACATTGCTTGCAGTACTTTTTGAACCTGGAATTTTTAAAAATGTAAATTGATACTTGCAAACACACCTATTTTAACTTTTATGGTACTTTTTAATATGGTCAGTATTTCTCAAGTCGGGGTAGGGTAACAAAAAATGGAATTAAGTTTTAATTAAACGGTAAAATGTCTTTAAATTTTGCACACTAGTCGGTTAACAGATGTAGATCATATAAATATTAAATTTAATGTGTTTTGGAATAGTGTCCATTAGACCCCCACTACCTTAAAATAAAGATGATATTATTATTATTGTTATTTTTATAACATTTGTAAAATATTATTAAATTCAAACATGCCCCTACCGAAGATTTGTCGTGTTACTTTTAACCCCTTCCGCTATCAAAACGTGATGTTTCGTGCCTTAATGAATGTTGAGTCTCTCATCAAACAAAGTGGTCATTTTGTTTTTATTGTGGTTGTACACTGGACAAGCGGTGTGGATGTTTGTGGTCGGTATCCTGCAGGAATGTTCATAAAGCAATTCTTCAAAAACTTTTGAATGATTGACCACATTAGAAAAAGTCTTGGTGAGTGCAACGAACATGTTGAATCGTCCTGTGATTTTGGAGAACAAATTTTGGAAACCTGTTTTCCTTTCGAAATTCGAAGTCACTTGACAACATTTGTTCTTTTACCCTGTATATGATACCACTATGTTAACGTTTAAAATTTATTACAAATACATTTTGCCGATAAAGTCAAACAATAAGACCGTTTCAGAAATTAAAAGAACAATGTCAGAACCGTACGTGTTTATGCAACGATCTGTAAATGGGACTTATCGATTCCATACTATACGTTCAAGGTTTTCACATTTAAAAGCCATACATGTTTTCTATGAAGATGACATACAATAAATTAAGAACTGGAACAGCCGTAGACTAGCCTCCGGACTTCAGTACCCAGGGTTCAATGTCTAATAGTATTTATCAAGATAATAATTTTGTCGTAGGCTGTAGGACATCTTTGTGAATAGGACAAAATCTCGTTTGCTTTCGCCAAATCTTACATAAAAGTATGCCTACGAATTTATTCTATGACGCTATTCTTGCATTGTTTCCCTGCAAACATGTTTGATTATTCTAACAACATTGGAACGTTACGGTTGCCACGTGTTGCAAGCAACTTCGACCTTACAACAAGTTTGGCGCTGTCACTTTCTTCACCTCCTAGTTTTAAGAATGTTACTTTCGTTATAGTTTGGTGGCCTTATTCTACTAGGTACTCGTAGAGCATCAGTTCTGAAAATATTGTCAGCATTCATAGGATAACAAACATATTAGCAAAGCTTTGATGCACAGTCATAGCCAAACATACTGGCCGTCAAAACGGACGTGTACGCAACTTTTCTAGCCCGTCCTGGCACTATATTTCAGAAAACAGCCATTACATGTGTTGTTATATTTACGAAATAATGTTAACCTAAAACATTTAGTATTACAGTTGTCGATATAAAACACATGAAAATGTGCAAGTGCAAAACAAATGAATATACGTGAAAATGTCTGTTTTATTAGTTTACAATTAATATGTAATTCCTGTCTCCTTGAACTGATTCACTGTAAATGTACTATATATAGTTGAAAGAATTATAGTGATTGGAACTTTAACATTTTCATTATGATTTTACTATGAAAAATATTTGATTTTTTGATGGAATCATGCGATTTTAGACGTATATCAATATGCAAGAGGTACCACACCTCGGGGTCGCCAGTGATCTGTGTATACGCAGATTATTGATTTCGCAATCAGGACTGCTATTATAAGCTGCGATCAGAATTCCAGGTGAAAACATTTAATTTCTCCAAAATGTATATATCAAAAAATAAAATGTAAATTTCAAAGTAAATCATAGAATCAAAAATGGAAGTACAATCTAGGTAGCAATTTGTGAAAATCCATTGAAAATTGTTGGTGGGATTTGGTTAAACGGCACTGCGCTGCTACGCTATTGTGTTATATTGAGAGGTTCAAAAGCGTTTGAAACGCTTTATTATGTGGCAGCATTCAATTTCAGAATGATCTCGACAGGCAATTATACGGGAAACCTTTTTTTGTACTATTCGTTCTACAAAATGTTATTTTCAGAGAGTTTAGAGAACTTTAAAGCTTCACCAAATGTAAGAGCGAGCAGCTTTAAAATATGTTTTAAGCATTTCGTATGCTGAAAATCATAACACTTCAAGAAATAATCTATAAACAAGAACTGTCTTCAGAAAAAATTGTCGGCACAATTTTGAGTTTATGAAAGCGATTGGTAGTTATATTTTATAGTACAAAATATGCAGTTAGATGACGCTAAATGATACAGAGTGAGAAAAAAATTGCACAGTAATCGGGATGAGAACTCATGGCCCTTTACCTACAGGGGTGTAAGGGTGAATGCTCTCCCGACTGAACTATCAAAATATGTTACTTGTAATAATGACCGTTATTCACTAGCTGGGAAAGTATAATTACTTTACACTTATAACTAACATTAGTTTGGTGGAAACAATATTATTTAATATGTTGATAGATATTAACTATTTACGTAGTAAAAAATATGAAACCATTCAAGAAAGACTGAAAACGCAACTGTTAAACAGTATTTCATTGACCTTTTTCATTCGGTATAATCCAATTATAAGGTGCCTTACAGCAAATGTCTCTTTCAAAACATGTTATACATTCTACTTGACATGTTATTGGCGGTTGAAAAGTTACCAACTTCCAACCATAAGCGATGCTAATACGGCTGCGCAGAAAAATGCAATACAGTGTGTATGTGATGTGAACGAGGTTGTATACAGCGCTGAGGTTAAATGCTATCTAGTTTTACACTCTTGATGCATGTACGGATAAAATGAATTTGGTTTATATTTTTATCATGGTCAAGTTCATATCATCCAATGGACAAATAAATAAAACGAAACATTTTCTCACTAAAAAGATCGCCACTGAAATACATTGTTGCAACTAAATTACGTTACATGCCGAAATATTCACGTCCGTAACGCCTTTGTTTATACTAAGTATGAGCGATTGTAAATATTGTGGCTGTCTGGACAATAGAGGAGATGGATAAGGACTAATTCTCTGACCTTTACTATCTGTCTATCAGATAATATATATAAAGAATGCGAATGGATGACAGTTTAGTCGAAGTGTCTGAGATACTTCCCGTAGAGACATTTATTTCTCTTGTTTGATGGATCTAAAAATCCTTAATTGCGTCTGTATGATTTCATTTGGCATTGTTGGGACTGCATTACAATACGGCATTAATGTGCTTCATCCGGTAATTTGGTTATTTCTTATATAACTACAACCATTTTAGATTTAGCTAGAGTATTACATGAACGCAATACATAATTATTTTTTGTATTTATTGCTACATACTGACATCTTTACTTTTTAAAATTGAATTCGGAGAATTTCTTAAAAGAAACAATAGGTTAACTTATTTACCATAATGACTGAAACAGTTATTTTTGCACAGGAGAATACTTTTATGAATTAAAGTCTAGGAGAAACACTGTCTACTGACAGCAGCGTCACTATGTTTTGTTTGGTGTTCTGTACTTTTCTTTAATTGACAATTTGTATTAATATTTGAAAAAAAAAGGATTTCCGTTTACTCACCTACCGTAGCTCTTGCAACACTGCCTTCTAATAAGAAACGAAATACGCTATCAATCATATTAGAAATACAATAGTGTTTTCTATGCTGTATCTAATGCAATAAAAACCCGACAATGGAATATTCGCAACATTCTGTCAGAAATGCAGATAAAACAAATGAAATTTGCTACTGTATACATGTAGTACATAGAAATATTGGCTAAGCATCCGCAAAATGTAGAAATGGGCAGTATAAATGATCGCAATGTCACATGTTGCATAACTCTGTAATAATGTTTATTTTTCTAGAATTATCTCCATTCTTTTTAGTGTATGTTCTGATATTTCCTATTTCAATTTATCTATTGATTGAGACATTAAGAACATCCAGTCACAGTAAAAATAAAATGTTTCTGTAGAAACAACGCAAAATTAGATATTTGGTACGGAATTTCATAAAAACAAAGGCTTAGTTTTGCAAAATTCAGCGCTTACATTTTCTATTTGTAAATTGCTGCACTTTAACGTCGTAGAAGCTAGAATATTAATCTAGACTATGTCTTGGAAATGCTATTCCCGTTGTCGACTTAATCCAATATTCATTAATCCATTATTGCAATGCAATTCCTTTTATATTGTTTCTTTTGTCTATAACCCCATAGGGATTACAGCGGCTTAGCAATTATCCTCTTATTGCATAACCGAAATCTGATAACAGATGATTTTCAGTTTCGTGTGCATCGACGTGACTGTACTTTCTTCAGGCGTTTAATATCGGCGCTAACTAAAGTTTATGTGTTTATGTGGAGGCGCAGTTGTAGCTGTAATGAGTCTCGAAAGCGATTAAGCACTTGTTTCGCAATCAAGAATAAATATATTTTAAATTAGTATAAATTTAAAAGACTAACATATATTTGTGTAGAATCACAAGGCTCAGAGTCAGGTATTTGAAGTATAGCGTCGTGTGATGAATTCTACGACAATGTTCAAATCAGGACTCCCAAGTCAAAATTTACATTGTCTGCATTTGTGGACCTTGTGTTACACCCAATTGTAGCCAGGGGAGCGATATAGGGTCATTTTGGCCCTTTCGTTTTTACTCCAAACTAATTCTCTGCTCACAGCCATTACAGGTTGACAACATTTCATGGGACCCTTTATGACTAAAAGAAGAATAATTCCAGATGTGTTTATTGTTTTGTTTCTTAGCACTTAGTGAGTAATTTTTTTGTAAAATTTTACCGGAGCCTTTACTACTGAAAGAAGATGTGCACATTATCAGCACGTTAAATCAGGATTATGAATATCCTCCATTTACATTTTTATCATTATCGTTTGTTATTCAAAAAATTGGAAAAAAAGGAATGAAGCAAGTCTAGCATTGAACGAGTATACATATTCCTTCCTTTACTCTTAATTATCTCCCTTATTCTTAATATTGTAATGCTTTTGCTTCCATTCGCATGGGCGGTGCTTCAGGGAGCATTCGTCGTTTCCAACAATATTCTTGTTTAGTTTTTGGTGTTCACAAATGATATATATCATTTGTATCAATAAGAAATCGAAGAAGTTGGTTGGATGTTTATTGCTCTCTATCACACCAGCTTACGACATTTATGGAAAGCATATACAAGTAACTCTTGTAGGAGAACTCGGATGCTTCACTCGTGCATGTCCTTTATTACTTATACATTGTGTGGTGGTTCACTGAATACATTCGTTTCCATGATGTTTGAAGTTTATTATGAATTGTTATCATTGCTTTATCATACAGATTAAAAACGACTTCTACTTTGATGGCAATGGCTACGCCGAAAACGTGTATACTTCTGTCATAACTGTTCAGTTTATACAAAAAAGACAATTCTTGAAATCTCAGTCATTTACGTTTAGTCAGTAGCTCGGTTTTCTTAGAGGAAAGTTTAAAATGGTCGTGGGCTTAACGTGTAAGTCTTCTATGTTTTAATCAAAACAGAGATTAAGCAAACATATCGCTAGATCCAATTCAATGGCAGTGTCTAGCAATCTAACGTATTTTTGAATCAAGATATTTGGAAAGATACATTATTTACAGATGCTATATCTAAAATGTTGGTTGTTTCGAATTAAATTTAAGATTTAAACTTCAAGATGCAGCATTTATCATTATTTATGCAGTACCAAGTACAGATGGTAAATGCATGTTTCAAACAAACCATATTGTGTTAACTATTAACTTCGTTTTATAATAAAGTGATGTATTGCATATTTCCATGTCAGTATAATATTTCGTGTTGATAATTTGTATAGCAACAGTCTACCGATACCCATTTTGATACGTAAAAGGAAACTTTGGAATATTGATTAAGTGATCATTGTTAGCTATTATACAAAAATCTCGGTGAAACGAAAGAACTTTCTAGGGAACTTGATATTTCCATGCATTATCATATTGCATATTTATTAAACTACAAATGCATTGAGACAGTAAAAGAACGTTATTGCCTTTGTTTCTATGGGCGCACTGTTTACTTCAGCTACAGAACAAATGAGCCAATTTGCATATGTTTCTGACTCAGCCAAACAATGATTACAAAGTTATTCGCTAAAATGTAGCGATCAGCAATCTTCCCATAATATCAGTTGTTCCCAAATTTCAAATTTCCCATTATACTTTACACTAATGGACGATGGATTTTGCCTTGGAATAAGAGAATTGTATCCGACCTGATAGATTCTTTATGTTGTTAAACATTTTCTTGGCACGGACACATGCAGGATCAACGCGAACAGATCTAGACGTCGAAATCTTTGCATACAGTAAGTGTCGATGGGTAAATGCTTATGCTAGTTTAGACTATAGGCTATCAAACATGACACATAGTAATCAAAGCGCTGTGAGCGCTGAAGGCCTGGGGGCTATAGGTTAACTCCGAAAAGCAACTGGCCAACGTTTTGATCTCACCTAAAGCGCGGTCTAAAGGGCGTTTATGACACTTGAATTTCTCTTTATGGGTCAGAGTTTTTACATTATAAAACGTACGTTAAATACAAATAATCGACATAGTCAACATGATACAATGTGTACATCAAATCTTAAAATCATCTGCGCTTTGAATTCAAACATAGTTTCTGATGATATGTATCGAAAATTCTTGTCTCCAAGGACAAACCTTGAAACAGAAATTGCATCAGCAATGAATTATAAGTACAGATACTTTAAATTTTAGATCAAGGTTGTCATAATGTTCTATTACTTTGACGTCAAAATGAACTTTCACTGGGCCTTAAAATGCAGCGTCCCGATAAATGGCAATACTGATGGTAGTTATTCCTCTCGGGAATGCGTAAATTATTCTTTTTTAGGGCTTTATTTAGTTGAAATATATGACATCTTCGTACACAAAGTCGGATATCTCGGAAATTTGAAAATCAAATTACAAACCTTACAAATGGCTGCTAAGTACGTTTTTGTAATTTTCCATGAAATTTGCAGTGACAATTCCGTGATATATATGAATATCTTCCGTAAAAAAATCTGCCAGTAATTTGAAGACAGAAATTCAGTCAAAGCGTCTGAAATATCCTTCAGTCGTTTGGTTTTATGTGCTGTTTTTATCTGATATTTCTATCATTTGCGACATTCAAACAGAAGATTGAACTGGTTATCTTTTGCATTGCCAGTTTGCAGTTGTTTTTCGACATATGACATGTGACTTTCTTAGTGTTTGAAATGTGGAATCTAACTTGTTCTTTCAGTCCCCAGGTTATTAAGTTGTTTCTAACGTAACTAAAGACATGTGTCAGCACTTTAATTATGAGTGTTTTGTCTCTTCTATTGTTATTTCTTTTTTTTTACTAAAGCACATTTACAAATGCTGGAATAGCTTGAATAAACGTACATGTACATCAAGTTTTAGACATCTAAACTAGTTCCTGAAACTTCTTTTAGCCTGAATGAATCAGTATTTTTGTAGACCCGGGTGTCATAATGCTATTAGTTAACGTCAAAACAGTGTAATTTACAGAATCTTCCTTTAGGATAACTTGATTGTAAAACATTTCTACACATATCTCACATCTATAAGAATCCAAATGGTAAGTCGGCTGCTAAGTCAGCAAAAATTTGCAGTCGACAATCTGTAAAAATACTAAAAAACCGGTTTTGAAGACAGATCAGTCAAAGCGTCCTGAAATTTTTCCAGGCTTTTATCTCTATTTCTGATACATTTGAACATATTTTGTTTTAGTGATTCATATCCTGTTACTGTCATTTATAATGTGAAATTAATGTTCTTCATCAGTTTGTTCTGAATTTGTATCTTACGTAACTGTATATTTAATTTAATATGTTTACAGCTTGCTCGTT
>JAFMSR010002250.1:0-24909 GCA_022818135.1 Saxidomus purpurata
TTAGTCGTAACGATGTTTAAAACTATTCGCCTAAAATCTAACATTAAGAACTTACCTACGTTTTAATTTGGAAACTTGAACACCGCACGAAGCAACAAAGATTTTAGAAAATTGCATTCGGTTGAACATGCTTGCAATTTAACTTACTTATTCAAATAGCTCTTGAACTAAAAATATATGTCTCGCGAGTGTGATAACATCTGGAATGAGTGTTCGGGAGCGTTTTGAAAAGCTACGGCGCTTTCTTAGTAATCGAACTAAAAAATAAATTTGTATGAATTAAATAAAAACAAATATCAGAAGTAGTAAAGAGAACCATCTTATTTAATCATAATCACCCTTGCAACTAAATCCTGTTTGACAAACAAAATGAATATTTACGGGAAATTTGCTAACATTTAATAACGTATGAGGAGACACACTGGAAACAATTGCAAAGTCTTTATAGAATGAGATAATTCTATTTTTATCACAGCTTCAACCTATTAGCTGAAGAAGCTTTGTTTTGTAAACTAATTATTTTGAACCTATTATTATGGCGTCATTCTATATTCATTGCAGAGAAGCTTGATTGTAATGTTTGACAACCGAGAAATGTTTTCGTTTTCAAAAGCATTCCTAAATTAAAATATACTTCAATGCTTTCGTTAAGTAAATTAACATCGATGGATAAGAATTCCGTACTAGACTATTTTGAATCTGAATCTTCTCTGACTGTAAAATTTGCTTTCTGTTAATATATAATAGCTTATTCAGGTGTACTTTAAAGGGACATACCCTATGACTGATGCCAATGTAAAATACCAAAAAAATCTTTGGAAGTATTATAACTTAACCTAAAAGGTTCAGCTATGCATTCCCAGTCATTATCGAAAAAAAAAAAAAAAACAGCGATTAAAAATATACTGCAGTATCGTAAGCCATTCAATAATCTTTTGTAGAATTGTTGCTGTGCAATTAATGGGTGGATGCGATTTATTACAGAAAGCCTTTATATTGATTAATTGTGGTAAAATGAGGCATTTTTCGCCAAAGGTTCTTCTTTGAAATTGTATTCATTTATCATTTTACGTTCATTGAACACATAATCTATGTTTCGAGAATATAACTGCTTGACGTAGGGAGTGCCCCTTTAATATATACGTTCTAAAATCTCAAATGTTTAACATGCCACCAACGCCATTTTCGTGCCAAATGTGTTGTTTTCATTTAAGCTTTTTGTCATTTTGTATTGGAGCCAGCACATGAATAACTTTGATGTTAGATAAAAAATTTATATCTCAATATAATATTGTTGATGGCTGCAAGTGAGATCTATGATGCTGTAATTGTTAATTTTGGGGATCGAACCCGCAACTGTTTCGTTTTCGTTAATTCTATGCACCATGTATTATGTATTTTTCGGTTGTTATCGGTATACTATGCACCCTTTATTATCCAATTAGAGGGTGCCTTACAGCGTAAATTTCTCATTTCAAAAAATTGTTATGCATTCTACTCGTCATTTCATTGGCGGTAGAAGAGTTGCAAACTTCCGGTCAAAAGCGAGCCTAATACGGCTGCGCCGAAAACAATTGTGGAATATTCCAAGACTTGAAGCTTTTTTATTTGAATTTTACGTAACTTCTTTCATTACTGAAGCTGTATATAAATTACGACCATTTTCGACCTATATCATTTCAGCATTTAATATTAGTTTTTACAGATCAGTTTCATGAATATTTCCTTAGACAGATACATTTATTTTTAATAAATTTCAAAGACAAAATCTGATTTTTGTTTTTTGGACTGTTGCATGTATCCTTATCGTATTTTTCCTCGCGAGATTAATTCTTAATTTGGTATTTTCCTTGCTTCGTGAGTGAACACGCAAAATCGATTTAATCAAAGAAAGAAACACATCATAACCTTTTATGGAAATTTAATAGCAGCTTGCACATGCGTAGAAGTAATAAGATTATATTTGTGATTAAGGCACATACCGTGCCAGATATTTAAACTAAGTCATAAAGATAGACATTCTCAATCAAATATTGTTTTGGCAAATAATAACATTTATTTATTTCGGAACAGATAATGGAAGAATAGTTTTTAAGTGATTTTCAATTCAAAACGACAGATCTGCAAATACTTCCAAAAACGTTTCTATGTACTGTTTATGTTTAGCGATACGGCATACGAAAATTATATTGCATCTGTTATCATGCCAAATATTCCAATGGTTCAAATTGGGTATGTTTCTTAACTTTCGTGGAAAACAATTTAAAGTGGAAAACAATTGAAAGAAGTCTGGTGTCAATAATTTAGATGTCAATATCGTCACTCACAAATATGTAATAAACGACTCCAGACGAAGAAAACAACTGTTTGCTTTTTACGATTGTGCATATTTGGCAATTATTTCAGGATTGTCGCTTAAAGCAATAGAGCAGTCTAGAAGTTATCGGCCAGTAATACCTTTTCAAACAGCCTGTTACTAAACATTTATCATGCGTTATGAGTTCTGTCTTCCAAACATAGTTTTTCTCTTGATGTACGGTTTACAATTTGACATTTGGTAGCCGAAGACGATAGAAATTGTATGCCACATTTCGTGGCATAAGCAAACATTTTGTTTCAAGGCTAGTGTCACATTATGGTTTTCAAGTCACTTTTCCACACCTTTTGCTTCGGTCAATACAATCATTATGCATAAACGGAAAATGCATCATATTTAAATTACATAGTAATTACATGTAAATCGAAAAGAAATCGTTCTTAAGACGAAATAGTAAATATAACTATTTAATAGTATGATGCATGGTAGTTAGTTTGGAAGATGAAAACATTTGATCATTACTTTTGGGTCATAAGTTCTTGATCATTACTTTTGGGTCATAAGTTCGATTCCTGCTACAGACCTGGATCTGTTTTTTTATGGAAACGCTGACAGGTTCTTCAAAAGCTAGAAGTCTTGTACTGGAATGAATGTTAGGTCAATAGATAAACAAACAGAAATACTATAGATTTAGGCAAACACATACTCTTATGCTTAGATTATATACATTATCCTCAATGATGTTACATTTTTTGTATTTGGAAAAATGAAAGAATTACATGTACAAATTCAGTTCCTTTTGTATTACAAATTACAAAGATATTTGAAAACTGGAAAACCTACTTTCGTTTTTGAAAAGGCAAAATGTAAATATCATTTTTTGTTAAACTTAATTCTTAAACACAATATGGTCACGTTCGATGCAGTATGTCATCTTTTTCCTTCTAAGAAGACACCCGTTATAATTCTAGATTTAAAAGAAAATTGGATTCTGTGTTAGTTATGGACCTTTAACAAACCTACAGCAAATATGATATATACGAAACACGTAAACGTATGACGCACTGGTTCACGGTGGGGAATCACGTGATCAAAATAATCTCTAAACAAAAGTAAATCTATGAAAAATGTTAAAAATAATGAAAGCTGTTTAGCTTTAAATATGAAATGAAACCTATCATATGGCAACATTAACGTATTCTAGAACTACACAGGTCTCAATCTTAGTCTCCTTCCGATTGTGTCAAACACTTCAGTACACTGAACTAATTTAGTTTTGAAGTGCTCAGCACAATCAGAAGGTGATTGTTATTGAGACCTGAGTAGTTCTAGAAAACGTTAATCTTGTCATAAGATAGGCTACTTTTTATATTCACAACTGGACGGCTTTCATTGTTTTTTAACATTTTTCATATATTTACTTTTGTTTAGAGATTATTTTGATCATGTGATTCTCCACCGTGTGGTTAAGGTAAAACAAAACTTTTAATATTCAATCGTATCATCTATATGCACAAGGATGGTTTCGTAACATGTTCTTGAAGAGTCTCATCAGAACTGTGTGGATTTGACATGAAACAGTTGTAATAACATGAAGTAGATGAAAATGCACCGAGTCTAAAATATGTCTGTGTTTAACAGGAAATAAATAGTTATACATAATTTATTTGATATGAACGGTTGTAATATTATGAAGTAGATGAAAGTGCACCAAATCCAAACCCCCCCCCCCCCAACAAAAAAAAATTGACCAAACCCAAATTCTCTCGAAAGGAATAGTTATAATATAAAAATATTTATAATTTAAATGTGATGCACTCACATATGATAAAATTGTTTAACGAGCATATGCTAAAATGTATCCCTTGTGTAAAGTTAAAAGCTGTGGAACAACCATAGTTCTAACGCACCGATGTAACGTCTTTTCTGATTGATTATGCCGTTTAAAGGGACACATCCTATAACTGATGTCAAACTAAATAACCTCAAAAATGTAAGTAACACTAGTAGAATCTTGTGAAGTATTATAACTTATCCTAAAAGTTTCAGCTATGCATTCCCAGTCATTATCGATAAAATCAGCGGTTTAAAATATACTGCAGTACCGTAAAACCATTTAATAATCTATGTAAAGTTGTTGTTGTACAATAAATGGGTGGATGCGATTTATTACAGAAAGCCTTTATATTGATTAATTGTGGTAAAATGAAGCATTTTTCGCCGTAGGGTTTTTTTTGAAATTGTATCTATTTATCAATTTACGTTCATTGAAAACATAATCTATGATTCGAGAATATAAACTGCTAGATGTAGGGAGTGCTCCTTTAAATTTGTGACTATTAACGTATATATAGTCACTTAAATGAAAAGGCGTTTTAATTATCGAATTTAAACACATTGTGCGTTAGAAAAGGGTTAACTAATTAGTGGTTTTGACATTTGCGACCGTATATACGATTTTAACGGTCGCGAACAGTTTTAACAACTCTGTCTAACACCGTCGCCGTTAAAAATATGTGCGACCATTAAAAACCGTATATACAGTCGCAAATGTCAAAATTACAAAACAGTTAATCCTATATTTCCAGTTTACGGGGCAAAGTATGAGCGCTGAACATATAAGAAATAAATTACTTCATTAATTCATGAACTTTTTAAATTAAAATTCTGAAAGAAAAAGAAATAAAATGTTTAATCAATCAGTAGTATATCAGATCAAAATAAAATTCCGTGTTTTGACTTGTTGACTCAGGAAAGATTTTGTATGAATAAATACAGAAAAAGAAGTTGAAGTATCACTGAAGTATTTAATACGCCCAGAAAATTAATGATATCATTTTCATTTCTGTGTATTTTAGTTACTTGCTGTCGACGTCGGCAATGTTATGCAAACCTTGCTTTCTTTCCTTTTCGAAATGTTGCAAATGTATTCGTTAGTTTATTATTTTTGTATGGGTCTGGTTACTGGTGGGTATTGTTTCATGGTACACTTCTTTCATTTATGTCTGTTTTCCAAGTTAACATGTTATTACATTTACCTCTCAGTTATTACTTTAAGCTACAAATTCCACTTAAAACAGGGCGTTTTATTATCTTACTTCACAAATTTCGAAATAGCTGATTAGTTTAAAGCTACTCGCACTCAGATTTTGGTAAAATAAAATGAAGTTTTTCAAACTCTATGAAAACAACGTATTTTAGAACATAATTAATTATAGTCACATAAAAAGGTTCCAGTGTAAATTCCTGTCACGTATATCTATAGATTTGCAATAATACGCTAACAAATAGTAAAGCGGGGCAAACGCTTTTGAAATTCCAATATAAAAAATATAAGGGTAGAGGTGCCGTAAAACCAGCATTTTCGATCGATTTTTGCAAATTCCTACCTAGATTTGTACTTCTATTGTTGATTGTAGCCTTTAGTTTATTAGCTCGACTATTCGGAGAATATGGAGAGCTATTACAGTCACTTGTGCGTCGGCGTCGGTGTCGTCGTCGGCGTTGCAGCTTTAGTTAAAGTTTTGCCTGCAAGGTACTATCATACACATATCTCAGTAACCACTTATGATATTGACTTGAAACTTAATGTCTTTTGCGGTAGTCACACAGTCAAGTCTGATAACTCTTGTATAAATTTAGTATAAATGATAGCCCTTGTTTGACTTTGAAAATTTGGTTAAAGTTTTGCATGCTAGGTACTATCATGCACATATCTCAGTAACCACTTATGATATTGACTTGAAACTTTGCAAATGTCTTAATTGGTGTCACACAGAAAAGTCAGATAAAAATATTTAATTTAGTACAAATTATGGCCCTTGTTCGACTTTGAAAATTTTGTTAAAGTTTTGCTTGCAAGGTACAATTATGCACATATTTCAGTAAACACTTATGATATTGACTTGAACCTTCAGTTATGTCTTTAGGGGTGTCACACAGTCAAGTCAGAATATTCTTGTGTAAATTTAGTGCAAATTATGGCCTTTGTTTGACTTTGAAAATTTGGTTAAAGTTTTGCATGCAAGATCTTATCGTGCACATACTTCAGTTACCACTTATGATTGTTATATCAAAGTTAGCCATAGTGTCCAGGGGTAAATTTTGTATCAGATAATTAATTTACCAAATATTAAATATAAAGTGATAGATTTTGACTTTTTTCTGATTCAACTTTTCTAGTTTATACTAAGAACCACTTAGGCCTTCGTGATTAGATTCCCACTCATTTGAAATGAACCGAATCCTTCAAAATTTAAAAAGGGAAGGATAATAAAATTGTTAAAGATTTTATGTGGTATATTGAGATATATTACCGGCCTACCCTTGCCTTACGGATAAGGTTATACTATAAATGTAGGCGGGTAATATATCCCAATACACCATTTCAAAAAGCTAAATAACATATAATCGTGTTGCGGTGCCGTTAAGCCAAACCACTAACATTTTCAAATGTTGACTTTCACTTGTGTCGTTGATTCTTGCATTTACTTCTTTCGTTTTATGTTTTAATAAATCGTTTTTCAACAGAAACTATGGACGCGCAGCTTTTAACTCATTAGTACAGTAAAAAATTAAATATCGGGAGTGTACCCAGAAAATCTGCCTGCCTAGCATGACTTTACTTGTGGTGAAGTATTTATTTCCAGTTCATTATGTGAATACACCTACAAGTATGTATATATAATATGCAATGTGCTAAAATTAAAATATTTATTTCCCCCAACAGATATTGAAGCTATGGTTTTATGTTTTGTTTTTATCTGATCGTTTGGAAACCAGTTTTTCTTCGTGCGTTTCGATTAACTTCATTCTGCATTTTTTTCATGATGAATGACCATTTACAAAATTGAATATTTCCCTAAATAGCTACTATGAAATGAATTCCTTACCTAAAATCTTACCAGAGTCAGTAATCTGTTTATAAATGTTCTCTTTATCGGACTGTTGCGTGTATCCGTATCGTATTTTGTTCAAAATGCTACTTCTTGGAGATTTGTGGGTGAAGCACCGTAATTGCTAAAGGATACACGCGCGTGATATCGGTAGCAAGCGTTTATAACCTTTAGACATGGCGCATTCGAAATGAATTTCTTACTACGACCTACTGTTCTTAGTGCTTTTTTACGGGATACAAAGGCCAATTGCGCTTTTGTTTTTAACAAACTGAGTTCGGTTTGAAACCAATTTGTCAAACTTTCGCCTGATAAAACTGGTTTGGCACCAGATTAAACCGATCAAACAGCCCTAGAATTATAGTTTTGAAACGTGGACGAGATAGGTAGCAGGTAAAATAAAACACAAGTTTATTTAAAAAGCAATGACGAATATTTGCTCATTTTGAGTTTCAGTCGTCAATAAGAATTTGTTAAAAGTTGTCTTTATTCGTTTATATTTATGAGATCAATTTCTATGGCGAAAGTTGTGTAGTGCTTCAATGCTTCTGAGGTACCAGCTCAGTCGAATACTGGTTAGAGCGTCTGTCATGGAAACAAAACATGTAGTTTGTTATTGAGATTATTCTTTTGAAATCTAGTGAAGTACATTTAATGTTTCTGAATTTTTGTTACAACTTGTTCTTGTAAACGTTCTCTCCTTTTAATTTGCAGACATTTTGTTTTGGTTTGTTTTGATTTCGCAACAACGTAGTAGAGTAAATAAGAATTTATTTCTGTTCGTTTACGAAGGAAGATTTCTTAGATTATTAAATCGCCTCCCCACACTCATTCCATTGCGAGACGCAGCGAGATTTTCTTCACTGTTACAATTATACATCTGGGTGTACCGAGGCACACGTGGCGTCATCGCCTTTGCCCAGGAACTTACCTTTTTCGCCGTAAACCGGGACCAATCGTGCTGGAAGTTAACATACTAACCTCGGAGCTATAGAATCCCACCAAGGACAACGTTAACTTGAACAAGAGAGCCATGATGACCCAATATCTCTCACTTGAATATGATTGCATTTTAAAACAAGTAGGTCAAAAGGTCATAATCAAGGTCAGTTATAGACATTTTAGAAATAAGTTTGAAAAACTGCACAAATAGTCCAAATCTGTCTCTCTAGGTTGAAAAACAAAAACCTGACAAAAGGTCAAGGCCAAGGTCAGCCAAGGTGTAAGTTTAAATTTGCATTGAAAACTGTATATACGGTTCAAATTTCATTGATATATTTTTTTCAAAAACGGGAAAGAAGGTAAGTAGGTCGAATTCAAGGTCAGCCAATGTCGAAGTCGAAATCTAAATCAAGGTCGTTAAAAATTCAAATCTGGATTAAATTGATCCAAACAGTTCAAACGTCATTGCCATAGATTCAAAACAAGCACATTGGTCAGTAATTCACGATCAGTCAATGTCGAAGTGAAAGCTACAGGAATAACTGTATACATAGTCCATATTTCATGGATGTATGTTAAAAACGGTCAGTCGATGTCAGAGTTGGAATCGTCAAGTAAAACAACGCAATGACATACAGTACAATGCTGTATGTCAGTACGTACAGCTTGGACAAAGGGATATGGTATATGATAACACCTGGCACAGGACCACTGGGCAATGCAAGAAGTCAAATATTTAAGCTTTTGTCCTTGTGGTCTGACTCAAAAAGATTTTGAAATATTTTTATATATCTTTATGTAAACTAAAATTAGCCCCGGGCAGGGTCGATTTTATATTCCAAATATCTAAGAGCGCTGGCTATGTGGTTTTAGACAAGAAGAATTTGGGAGTGTTCCCTATCTAAGCTCTTGTAAATAAATTGGTGGGTTAGATTTTGACAGGGATCCGATTTAAACAATTTTGGTAGAAGATCACTACACAATGCTACATTCAAAATATCAAAGAGCTCTGGGCCGAATGGTTTTAGATAAAAAGTTTTTTTTTGAAATTTTCTCTATCTTACCCAATAACAATCAAGTGAACCCCAGGTCATGGACAATTATGAGTAGTGTGTCATGATTTAACATTCTTGGTGGAGAACCACTAAACAATGCATCCTTCCAAATATAAAGGTATCTAAGCTCTTGCGTTTTTGGTTTCATAGAAAATTTTAAAAGTTTCTCCTATATAAACATTAATGTTAATTGAAATGACCCATAGGGCAGGGTCAGTTTAGACCCGGGGATCATAATTCAAACAATCTTAGTGGTTTTTACTAGATAATGGTACAGGTCAATTAACTAAGATCTGGGCCTTCTGTTTTCTGGGAAGATTTTCACTTACATTGCCATGATAACCAGAGTTCTGCGTTGAATGGAATTCTTTGAACACTTTTGGTAAAGGGCCACCTAAAATAAATAATTGCCAAAATTTATCAACTTCTATGAAGATTTTTAGGAGGATCACGCGATCACAAGAGATCATCCTCAGCACAAAGTACTCATGTGATCTAATATATTGTCGAGGAAAACTAACATGGCACCTTGGAATGTCAATTATTTTGAAATGTCGTGACAAGCAATTGAACTCGTGTCTAATATCCTAGTGCTTAATAAACAACTGAAAATGAACAAAAATATTTGTTGTTTTCCATCATTTATAACGATTTATTTAACAGATCTGGAAGACACCAAGTAATATCAAATTTTAATAAACGCCTGGCGCTATACATGCATTATCAGTTACGAGTCTGCTTGTTAGTCGTTATAGGCACGATTTGTGTCTATTTCAGAAACAATTGCTAAGTGTATATAGAAATTGAATAAATCAACACAATGGAATACAATGAGTTGATCATACGTAGAACTGCTGTCACACTATGAGGAAAGGCAACATACGACAGGTTACGACCGCATACAACTAGAATTCGCAAAGAATCGTAAAAGTGTTGTGTTTTGGAGGGTCTGAGGTAATCGCATTCACGATTTGGTTCGTGGGATATTTTGATAACGTTAACAATCCTTTCTGCGACCAAACTGGCTGTAACTTTTCTTAGATATGTCGTGAATAGTTGCGCGATTGTCGTGTTGCCGAAGTGACGTTTCCTGTCGACGAACAGTCTCGAGACTACGCAAACTATTCGCACGCTGATGCGTGACCAGTTGTGCAACTGAACATACGTTCTGTGAATATTTGTAAAAGTTTAACGATTGGTTGTGCGAATACTTTGGCATAGTTGTGTACGAGCTACTACCAGTACCACAGCCATAAGGCTGGTCAATAAAAATCGATAGTCTTATGATAAACCGCAATATCGCCGTCTCGCGATATTTATAGTTCCAATATTCATTGAGCAATTCCAACACTAAGACTGTGGGAACATAGTGCAAGAAACAACAGCAAGACTTCGGCACTTAATAAGTACTCGTATAAGTTTTTTTTAAAGAAATAAAACTTACATTTTGGAAAGCATAAAACAACAATATGGATACGATTACTTCTTGCAGTATCAAGAAACAGACACAATTCCAATGTCAAAACTGAATAAAAAACAATGCTTTTACAGATCGGCACAACTTAAAGATCTTAAATTAACATTAAATGCTCTTTGTTCTTCGTAATGCAGTACAATTGCTTTGAAATAAACATTTGCAACCTGTCTTGTTTAAAAGCAAACATAGCGTGTTTAATCTGATCAAATACTTTAAAAAAAATTTCAGTCATGTTTGTCTGTTTTCTATCTATCTGACAGTGTCTATCTCAAATAGTGTCTGCTCAATATTTCACAAAGAGTATGTAGGATTTTTATACTTTACACATTTTTCAAATCAAAACATTATCCCCATAGACTGTTTTCAACCATATCATTTTATTGTTTATTGGGATTCCGTTTGAATCATATATCATTTCTATTTCTTTATGTGGAATCAATATTGAAATTTAGAACAGACAGAAATATTGTCAATAAATTCTAAAATTTCTGAGGTCTGCATCAAAGCTAAAACATAGATATATGAAGAAAAGCATAGTTGAAAAAAATCAAATCCTGAACTACTTTAGGAACGTAGATAATTCGTATGAGATTCTACATTATTTGAGTGTGCGTAATGTGAAACATATCGCTTATGTAACATCAAACTGGCAAAGCAAATCAATGCAGCCAGGCAGACTCCTACGGGACTTGATTATTAGAATTGATACATATTTACAAAGTATCTGTTCATAACATCGTCAAATGTTAAACAATCATAAACTAAGACATAAACGTCATCAAGTTTCATTTCTCTCCTGATGCGTGAATAATTGAATATGGGCTATGATTTACATCCGCTGTGGATTTAAAGCTTCACGGTCTTTGGTAAAAAATAAAGTTTAAAACTGTGTGAAAATAACATATTATAGAACATACAGTCATATAAAAAGGTTCCAGTATAAATTCCTGTCAAGTATATCTGTAGAGTTGAAATAATGCGGTACCAAATAATTAAGCGTTGCAAACGCTTTTGAAATTCCAATATAAACATATAGTGTAGCATTGCCATAAAACCAAAATTTTCAATTGTTTTTTGCAAAACCTACTAGATTTTTACTTCTATTGTTGATTCTAGCCTTTAGTGTTATATTTATGTATAAGTATGTCATTTGAAAATATTTTTTCAACGGCAACTGAGAGCGAGCAGCTTTAAGGGAAGTAACATGCAAATCTTTACCACAACTCCTCATTCATATCTTCAGGAACTGTTGTCTTTCGAATAAACGCAGACTTTTGGAGGCAGAGAAAGCATAAACATTGTAATGATTTACATATCTATCACAGAATCAATGGATTATTCATTATGATTTAGATGACGCTTCATTAGATAATCAGACTGTGTGAAGATTGCATCTCGAACAGTAGATAAACCTATTAAGCGACTTGGAAAAGAGTTGTTCGGAAGGGAAACTGTCTCGAAAAGTCATTTAGTATTGAGAACAAATGACTATTATTTGGAGAAGAAGACATCTATTCCTTTTCCTATGCAGTTAATTACATAAGACATGAAACAAGTGACATCCATAGGCCATATATCGAAATACATTTGTGTAATGGAGTTGCATATCATGAAATGTAAATGGAAACAAAGTGAAATTCTCTTTCAACAAATTGAACATTTCTTAATTAGCTTCTAAATTAAGACAAATTCTTACAGCTTGCAAAGTAATATTGTCTCAAAAGCTAAATATCTCTGTCTATAACATAAATTGAATTTGTAAACGCGGATGTTGTCGCGTCAAGTTATTGAATGCATAGTTATACATCTGACAAGTACCTAGCCATATGACATTGGTTTAAACAGTATTTATTCAATAAATGCATATACAATATTTCTGTTAAATAGCAACAAGGATGGAGTAGAAAGTTCTAAGCTTATTTAAGAACTCTCTCCATATGGCATTGTCAGAATGCGAAAGGAATTGAGCATTGCGTGCGTGGTGTCTGGCTTTTGTGCAAATGTATAGTTCGACATTTATGACCATTTCACTTAAAGGAAAAGGCCTTTTCGTCAGACTTTTCAACATTTATACAGACATGTGGAACTGGGCAGAGTTTTAAGACCATTTTCAAGTGTTCTTGGGGCTGTATGGTGGTCGTCGAACGTCCTGTATGAAGACGCCTAACGTGTCATGTGCAAATACGGGTTTTTAAATGGCTTACCCGTCTGTTCACGTTTGTGAAAAGAGACGCATAGTTTCCGGAAATCATCCTCATTGACAAATACGTTTTAGGATCTTTGTTATACAAGACTCCGGAACACTTGAAATGGTCTTCAAACTGCCTTGTGCTTCATACATGTTTGCTATTTATCTGGGTTAAATGGTCATACACGTCCATGAGTTTCCCGTATATTCAATCAGTCAGTGGGTAAATCAAATTATGATACAGTGATTGCATGACTCTGTTCAAACAAAAATAGGACATAATATTGTGTTTTTTGCCAATAAAACTGGCAAAAACGTTATTTAAAGTGACATTATGCGCATACTACTGCTAAAGTGGTGACAGTTTTATAAAAGCAATTTTTGGTTGCTGTGCATTTAAATGTGTTGAATTAATGATTATGCCGCATTATTATTTGTAATTGGTGCTTTAGATATAAAAATATCGGACTGATAAAATGATAGTTGAATGTGTCGTTGTTGATGTTGGTAAAGATTTCGGCAGTGCAAGGGAAGAGACTCCTGCATGCAGTTCTTTTTTTCTTAAATTGACTGTCCCAGACAAATAAGAAAATCAATATTTTGAAAGTTATTTTTTCATACTGGTAGTGGAAAGAGTTTGGTGTATTGGGTTAAAAGTTATTATTTCCTCTACACTTTTGTACACACACCATTTTCAGCTGGATTTTTACTTGAAAAAAATGCGCATAATGTCACTTTAATATAATTCTTCTTCAATTGGTTCAGCTCGTTGATAAAAAAAGAAAACCTATGTAATTGGTGAAATGACCATACATATTTCTAAATATACACTTATAGTCTAACACACACAAAAACATAACATGTAACATATAGTATGATGTTGCAATAAACCTTATTAACAATTTTAACTGAAAGTTCTGTTGAAACGTCTGTCTTTCGTAAAAAATGTTTCAATTCATGCAGTATTATTATGCATCTACCGGGTATAATTTGTGACAAGGCCTATAACACATCTTTTGAAATCGGTCAGTATCAACATAACTATGATGATGTTATTGAAAGTACATTGTAATAATAGTGGACATTTATACAATGCATGTTTTCGAGAGTATTTCGGTTACACCAAAGTTTTCGCAGTCAAACTAATTTCTCTTGAACTGTAAGAATTATTGAGCTGACGTTAACTAAGTCATAATTTCCACATGCGTCAATTATTATATTAAATAATGACTCTCCCGCCAAAATATGGCAGCTAATTTATATTGATTATGCCAGTTACAAAATATCGCATTAATCAAAGCTTACATACATCAAGCGGGGATTCCGTTATCTGTTGATCTGTAAGAAAGTTACATTGTATAACAAACATAAAATGGCCAGTTATACATGTAGTAAATTTCCAAAAGACAGAGACAAATTTTCACTGCAGTAAGTACATTTATCTGACGGTTAGTAAGACAGTTGATCGGTATGGTCAACTACTACAGCTTTTATGTAGCCATTTAATTCCATCAATCAATGAGCAAATGCCATGTAATGACGATTTAATCATGACCACGTTATAAGCATGACGTCGGAATATGTTAACGGTTACGGCAGTCTGTATCGATGCACAAATTTCAGTTTTTAGCTTAAAGCAGGACAAAATCAGCAAAATAGTCTTACATAGGTATAGAAAGTTCTTTTTCTTTTAAAATATACATTCACAAAAGTAACGCTTGCAGCACGTGTTTATTGATAATTTTCTTGTAAAAGCTTCGTTCAAAACGGATACCAATATTTCTGAATCTGACAGGTAATCTGCCCGTAAATGGCTACGAATAAACTCTTATATCGTGTTGAGCATGAACCTTAGCGACCTTAAATTTAATAAATCATGGGTTGACCTTTGGAATCACAGGTTCTAATGACAATGAATTTGTGTGAAATTAAGTGTCATTTGAGCTTACAATATGTCTGAGTGCACATCAAATGAACCATTTTTCTTTTTGAAAAAAAAAACGCCGACATCAGCTCTGCCAGAGCTTTGGCTTTTATGTAACCTTTAAAATACACCAGTCAATGAGTAAATGCCATGTAAGGCCGATTTAATCATGATCACGTTATAAATAACGTCGATTCGTTGGCCATTTGTATAGTCTTGTGCGCTCAGTTTCCCGCAGGGAAGCTTTGCAGCATATCTAAAAGCGGACAAAACAGAGATCTATTCTATTATAAATTTCCTTATCATTTTATTAGTTTCGCACATTTGCATTTCACGTGTAAGGCAATGTTTTTAAAGAAAACTGAAATACTTTTTCCATAGCCGTAAACGGATTTTTAGTTACTGTAGTATTTGTTAGTAGTATTTAAAAATTCGATGCATTATATATGTAATATGTAAGAACATTGTCTTCTCATAAAAAATCTAGAAGCGAGCAGCTTTAATACTTAAAACCATCCACCAGATGATATCACTGTCAAACGAAAGAGTTGTGAAACATGGCATAGGTCATTACGAACATAATTTATCTTCTGTATAAGTATGCAGTGCTCATCACCTGGCAACAAGGTTTCCACATAAAGCCCTATAACCATTTCAATAACTGATGACAGATTCTGAAACTATGAAAAGCAATTTAAAATTGTTGTTTACTAAATCAATATCAGTCACTGAAATATCATCTTGACTTAACATTTCGCACGTATGTTTGCAGTTTATCAAGAATCATGCGATTTTGTAATATTTTGCTCGGCGCGCATATATACAAAAAAATAATACTCTGAATGATAGTGGCGCTGCCTTTGCCGCCAGTGCAGATGCGGATATACAGGCGTATCGGGAGTTGCACTGTTCGTTATTCGGTTAAAATGTCACTGAGCATCCCATGAACAATAAAATACCATCCTAATTGAGAGACGGTTAAGATATTGAGAGAGATAAAAGTTAAATTGTTTGAAATAGAATTGACTGGTCAGCTTATACATGCTGTTACAAATGACGACAAAAGTACATGTACATGTATTTCGACTTTAACCACGTCGAAATGTTTACAGAGGTAGAAGGTGCGTCATTACTTATGAGCAGTATATTTTTTTTCTGTTTATTTCGTTAAGCAAAAAATCAGATGGTTTGATATTGTCATATAAATCTATTTGTAGAAGAGGACGATTGAATTTAGCCAGTGATTGCTGTCTGAAATTGAATTTATGAAGTGAAAGAAGAGGTTTTAAGAAATTGTATGCTTCATTTGTTCGTAAATAACGCGCCACTCTAAATGCAAAACAAGACGAAATCGAGTCACGGCATAAAGTTGTTACACAAATAGTTGCGTTGGCGCTGCAAATATCAGCGGTATATTATAGAACTGGATACAGCCAAGGGAATTAAAAATGATATCAGTACAGATGTAATTTTATTGCTTCGAATTAATTACAATGCTGAAATTTCTCTCAAATATTTGCTGAGTGTAGAATTTGAATGATAATGTACTGTGTCAAGGGATTTATATTATATTACACTTGAATCCTAAACGTAGGAACAATTGGTGAGAAGGTTTATAACACCATTCCTTTTATCAAATGTCAAATGTATGGACCGAACAGGAAATGGACTGCACTTAAAAACCAGATCGTGTTTTTAAGTCTAGGATTAAAAAAATATTAGTGATATTTGTTCTGAACAATTATGGTGTTGTGATGTCGGATAAAGTTTTCAGCTAATTTGTCGAAGTAAGTGTCCGTAATATATTAAATCCGTAATATATTAAATGTATTAATCAAACGGCTGACCTGAATTAATTTCCAGAGCTCCAACGTTGGAATCCTGAGTTACTGTTTATGCTCTAGCAGTTGAAGTATTAGCTGTAACGGCTGTATTGGCTGGATTGTTTGATGCATTTTATACTTGTTTATCATTTCGACGACATGCAAGTCAAGAATGAAGTATAACATTAATGTGAACGCATGTAAAAAAGTATGATATGCATATTTAAATTCCATCTCTTAAAGGAAGCTAATGTCCGATAGTTACCGTACAAGAAAATAAATTGTCTTTGATACGAATAATTCAGGACTTACTCATTTCAAGGAGACAACGTAATTTCCTGAATCCAATGTTTAGATTGTGAAAAACTTAAATAATGAGATATATTCAAGAGTGCAAAACGTTTGCTTTCGACGCAAATGCTTTTTTACATACTAATTTATTTATTCTCGATTGCGAAACAAGTTATTACAACTTTGATAAATCGCTCTCGAGTCTCATTCCAGATTGAATCAACCTCGAAGACAGAGAGGCAATGTGGAATTATTAGTGTCTTGCCTAAGGACACTACCAACATGGCTATGGTAGGGATCGAACCCGGAGCGCAAATGCTTCTGCGATGGAAAGATATTTACTTTAAGAATGCGTTAACAACGACAACAATTTCCATACCAATTAAGCTCATGCATAGAACATGTAAGCGGGTATTAACAAGCTAAATTAAGGTTTCTACTGAGAAAGTCCCGGTGGTTAATGTTGAAATACAGGATTTGCCGCCTTTGAAATTTCTGGATAAGGTATTTAATTTGAAATAT
The DNA here is from genome assembly GCA_022818135.1 of Saxidomus purpurata. NCBI lineage: Eukaryota > Metazoa > Mollusca > Bivalvia > Venerida > Veneridae > Saxidomus > Saxidomus purpurata. The sequence continues at coordinate 17,435 of JAFMSR010002250.1, forward strand.
ATATATTATTTAACATCATAATGTTTCTGTGTAAATATTTTTAGTTGAAGAAACAGCATTAAATTTCGTTTATCTCACACCGCGTTTTTGCGAGGTTTATTATTTACAAAAAAAAAACAAACAATTTTTATACAGTCCATTCTTTACAGTTGTCAAGTCGTAGCTCTCATATTCTGTTTGTTTGATGTGCTAACAGAATATATAAGAATTTCAAATAAATTTTAGATTATTTAATGAAACATTTTCTTTCTAGTCAAACAAATTAAATTTTCTGAAATATTTCAATGTGAAAAATGTAAAAGAATTGTAATTAAATCATTGATAAGACACGTATAGGTCTGATTGACAACTTGCTCCATACACAAAAAAGACTAATATACAACAAAGACTAATATATGTTTTGGAACGTCAAGTACTTTGTTTGTTAAAGAAAGAAAATACTTTCGTTTTTTGAAAACCTAATAAAGTGTTTGAGTATACCACTTGGTTCAATAGGTCACTAGTCATTATATATAGTTTGAAAGAAATTGTTAACAACATTTTCTGAGGAATCATAGGCAGATGTTTGTGTTCATAAGTGAACATATGAGGCAAATCGTAAAGGAAAATGTCTAACAACTTAGTGAATCACATATGTATAACATATGCACTTCGGCGGCTATAAATGTTGTGTATTATTTGATGCCGAATAAAGTATTAGTGTTGTTGCTGTTGTTAACTGTTATATAATATAATGTGACCCGTACATCGGGTATTTAAGTCCAGGGCGTACATTGCAGTGCATGCATGGACACTCCCTTATAGAATGACACAAAAAAAATTACTGTTAGATAAAATGGAGATATGAAATAAATCCTAGATTTTATAGGTATTCCATAAGTTCTGTTGTCTGACGTCATTTTAGTAATTCGAAGCTTCTTGAAGACAGTTGAGATTTAAAAAAATCATCCGATCAAAGTATTCAGATCCCAAACATCACATTGTAGTCAAAATTAATTTAATAAAAAGAAATACGAAATAATAATGAACTTCTACTTAAAACACATTTTGAAATTATACAAAATTCAAAAACATTAATTTGCAACGCTTTATTTTGTATTTCATGGTATATATTTCCATGTCCAGCTAAAGCGTATATGCTTTATATATTTGTCGCTCCTTCTATTTTATTGACGTTAAAGATATTTTTTAAGAAATTTAATTTTTCAGCTAACGTTTTGGGCGCACAGCTTTAAGAACGTTTAGTACAAAAACAGCAAACAAGCTTGAAAATTCAGGTTTATAAATAGCATGCCCTGTCCTCTCTCTCTAAAGTTATATGTGTAGAACGTGTAAGGTTGTCTTCGCAATTGACATGACGCCAATCATGCGCTATCCATGCGATTCAAACATTTTCCACGTGCATTTATTTGTCGTAGGTAAAGTCCAATTTTTATCGGTATTGAGGTCACTTGATTCCTGGCGTCAGACAGTGTACATTTACTGGCTGCTTAGAGACCACATCTCAAATTAACCTCGTTTTATATGTTTTATAAACAGTGTGAACAATATAGCCCTTTTAACAAGGAATAAAAAGTGTTACATGTATCTTCATATTTAGGGTCGTCACCAAACAGAAAAAATATAGAATTTCGTCCCTCGGAAAAGAAACTATATTCGGAATAAGGTCGCCTTTAAACTCATCATGTTTGGATAAATTTCCAGAAGAAATGTTGAAACTTTAAACAATGTGTGTTGAGACGGAAGAAACTTAAATGCTAGTTTAAATACTGAAACCTCGATGCGGTTAAATGTCAAATTTACTTGATATTCCGCAGACTATGTTTGTCAACTTACGTTTACCAGAACTGTGTCATTCTACTTTCAGTTCGAAGCAAAATGAACGAAACAACGAACAATTCCACAGTAGGACAAGTTGGACCACAAGCTGTTGATACGTTTCAAATGCATAGGATTGCTGCCCCTGAATTACTTATTGTGGACAGAGTTATCACCCCTATATGGTATTCTATTGGGATCATTGGGAACACCTTAAGTGCAAAAATATGGCTTTCCAAGAAAATGAGGACTTCTAATTCATCTGCAATATATCTTGGGGCTATAGCCATTGTGGACCTTATTTTTATCTTCTTACATTTTTGGATGGAACTGTTGCAGGCCTATGGAATACGATCCTTCAACCAACCCATTTTGTGCGAAGTGTTCAACGTATTGTTTCTATGCTCGCAGTATCTAGCTCCACTACTGATATTAGGTTTCACATTCGAAAGATTCATTTCAATTTGTTTTCCGTTTATGAAGGACAACTTTTGCTCTGTGAAGAAAGCTGTTATCGCAGTAAATATCCTAATAGTTTTTTCCTTGCTAAGCAGCCTCATTCAAGCCTATTTCTGGACATACGCGGATGCTCAGGTCGCATGTGAAATAATGGATTACAAGGTAATCTAAATCTTTACAAACTTGTGATCATTAAGTTCGTAGCGGACTTCGGGATTCTTTATGCGATTTGAAATTTTAAAACGAAACCTGTACATATTTTTTTTTAGTTTTATCTTGCTTCATATTATACTTTTATGATAACCTTTCAAATGCCAGAAATGTTATGTAACGTTCTTTCGAAATCTCCAAAAGAATAAAAAGAGTATATGATTTTTAATTCAGTTTAACTGCAAGTAGTATAAAGACATTTAAATTATTAAAACATGGGAAATAAAAAAAGTAAGAATGGTTCAGTAATATCTTCAATATAATTTTGTCGTTACAGGTACCGTTGTACGAAATATGGACGTGGGTGTCAGAAATGCTGATATTTGCAGCTGTCCCACTGATTGCTCTCGTGTTAAACATTCTTGTTATCAAGGAAATCAAGAAAATCAACAAGTTCCAATCGTCTTTTGGACAAGATCAGGGTCGAGGGTCTAATCAAACGTCAACAATTACTTTGTTATCAGTCTCTTTTTATCTAATTTGCACTTTATTACCTGCCACAATTGTGTATGCTAGTCAAATGAGTATTCAACATGGAAATTCTAAAACACATCCAGCTGATTGGTCGAAAGATCCCACGTGGTCTAGTTATCTGATATATTATCATATTAGAAGAATTGTAGAGGAAATTTGTTTGTCAAATTACGCTTGTTATGGTTTTATTTATTACATTACAAGCGCTTATTTTAGAGATGAGATACATAGATTGTGGTGTTTAAGAAGATTAGGAAAGTTTTTTAACTGCAAACCATCATCGGAAGAAAACAAAGGGTCTAACACTAAAAGTTCCTTTGTTAAAAGCCAGGCATGTGGCAAGACTGCACCGACTGATGTATAATGGGTACTGAAATGGTAGTACAAAAGTACAATTTATTTAGTTGTTTCCCCAAAAATTGTAAAGGTTGACTTTTTGTCCCTTACATGTCTAGCCGACAATTCTGTAAACTTTTATATAATTGTAATGTGTCAATATTTGATGAGAAAGAACAGTTGTTGTTTGCAGTAGGAAAGACAATTACTCTAAATAGAGTCAATATGCTTTTGTACGACAATGTTTACCTGACACTCATTAAGGTTTTGTATAAAACTGTTCTTTGGAATCTCCAATAAACAAATATACAGAAACGTTCTCAATCGATAGCAAATAACAACCAGGAACAGGGCATTGTACCGCATGAATTATATTGTAAATCAAACTAAATGAAATGAAAATATAAAAAGTCATTGTAAATGAAAAAAGAAAACAACGAAAGATTCAGTTGTATATATATTTTTATTAAAACGAAATTGATATAATCCTACTTCAAATAATAGAAGAACTCGAATATCTTTTTTTACCTAGTGCATCTTACAAAGTTAGAAATAATAATAAAAAACCACTACTCCACAATGTCCATTTAGTTTGTTCAATATATTCTTTCGATAAAATTATCACTTAAAATGAGAAAAAAAGCACCAAACTTAAGCGAAGAAACTGGCGTTAATGATTGACAGCTTACTGTTGTTGTCTTAGGATGGAAATAAATTATATCCACAAGTAGTATTGATGTACAGCGTTAGATGATAGATCATTTGACGGTCTTCTTTTTACAAATGCCTTTTTATGAAATATCTCAGTGTGCTTTTCGTCGGTGTAAGCTAATAAATGCAGTAAATAGGTAATGTAAACTATATCGGAGAAGTTGTAATGTGTGTTATCTGTTATGCTATGATATTAAAATGCATATTGTATGTTTGTTTTTCTTTCTTCCTGTTTCGTGTGCATATGAACATCATGCTCCCCCGGTTTAGCCTTCTAACCTTAACCCTAACCCTATCCCTTAACTCCTAAGGATACATTGTAAGGATCAGTGAAGTTGAAAAAGATAAACAACTCTTTGAATAATTTTGGCATAAATTTCGGTGTGATAAAAAATCATCAAGCACAGCTCCCACCAGCAATGAAACCAACTTTATAATGAAAAGACTTTCGTGCAGCAAGTTAAAAGCCCAAAATATTACACAACCCGAATAAACAAACAATATTTAAAACTATAGCTTGAATCAACTATCATACCCGAAAACATGGTAACTGGGAATGTAAACCGCGCTGTTGCACTTTCCTCCCCCGGTCTGTGATAACTGAAATATATCCAAACTCGGGGCGATTGTTTTGCATTCGAGTGTAAAATTTAAATGCAACACATTACATGAAAAAAACAAAAACAACTCTATACCGGTGTACTCAATGACAAAATGTCAGAAACTGAAATAAGACCACAAAAATGTATCATTACGTGCACGTATAAGCAAGACCGCTTCCTGTTTTAGTGATCATGCAAGGTTACATATTTCAAAAGGGAAATTGCACTACCGGCTGAACGGGACAGAAGATGTTTTCATACACGGCGTTGTCGAGGAAACGGAAGAAAAGTGGGAACATTCTACACATAAGGAGCAAAACTGGACAGTAAGCCCTATACTTTGAAATGCTATAAACATATCGACGCAGGCTTTACAGTGTTTGTTTACTCGCAGGCTCTGGCTAAACCACCAGCGCATGCAGGAAAGCCGACACCTAATTCCACTTGTGCTTCAGTATACCTTCGATTAATGATCACTTGGTTTGAAATCAGCAAAATGATATGATTCGTCGCAGGTTTTGCTATGAATCGTTATATACATCGAAATGTACAGATGATAAAAGAAAGATCATCATGGGAAATTTAAAGCAGCATATATTTATAAAGGCCGCGTAATATCCGATTATATCCCTGATCAAATTCAGCAATAGGCCACTAGATGAATAAAAGAACTTGTCTGTTATCAAGTGTGGAATAAGACATAAGTAACAGGGTAAAAATCTTGGAAATTTTAGATCCACACAAACATACATGTAGTTTATCGTTTCTATGCTCCTATCTAGAAACTATTCTAGAATATGGACTCGTTTGAATTGCTGTGTTATCCTAGGCTATAAATTATCTCACTCAGCTGAACTAAGACTGAACCATACGAACATGGTCCTCAAAATTTGGTATTTGATTTGTAAAAAATCCTATCAAGAAAAATTAATGTTCACTGTTTGGTCCGCGGATTTGCGCTCTCTACAACTAATCGGTTCTCCAAGATGTCTAATGATATATTAGATTATAAGATTTACCCTCGATGTTCATGCAAATATGAGTTCTAGAAAATGAAAAGAAAGATCACCTACAGTGTATAATAAAAAACTTCAACTATGTCTATGAACTGTGATACTGTATAGCTGACTGAAATTTGTACGCTCAACAGGGAATGATCCTTATTGAATTCAGTTAAAAAGTATTAAATGAATCCAGACTTTTAAGTTGCTTTTAAAACAGGATCACCTTGTGTTTCTATTTGTAGTTACACATTGTATTAAATAACATTAAACTAAGTCGTCATTAAAAGTTGTCAGATGTATGGCTACATTTCTCTGAGTGAATTTAATTCAATACAGGGAATATCTTCTGAAACAGTTTGCTTCGTGCTTGACTGCGTATTTCAATCTGTGAGATTGTATTTGTCGAGTGTTTATCAAAACTTTGCAAATGAAATGAAAAGTAGAAATAGTCGCACAGATTTCAGTGTTAAGATCTTTAGATTCAAATTTAATGGTATTCCCTCCTCTACGCTTTTCATGATCAAAGTAACCGAGAATGAAAAGAAAAATCAACTACAACATTTAAAAGAGAAAAATGCTTCAGCTCTATCTACCAGTTTTAGTTACTAGTATAAAATTGTGATGCCCATTATTGGCTGAAATTGGTAATGATCCATTTTGAATTCAGCTAAAAAGTATAACAACTTAGTGTTTCTAGTATTTTAATGTGCTTTTTAAGCGCTATCAGTTTATCTTTTCATTCGCATTAACACATTGGATTGCATTACATTACTTTAAGTCGTCTATAAAAACTGTCAGATATATCGCTACATTTCTCTGAGGGAATTTACTTCATTACATTCACCCTTTCAAGAAGGATCTACCGGAAAGTTTGCATCGTGCTTGACTGCGTATTTCCATCTATCGAATTGCATGTCTCGTGTGTTTATCAACACTTAGTAAGTATTAAATATAAGATATTGAGTGTCAATATTTACAAATTTCCAAACAGACAGCCGTCATCGATCTTGGAATCGCTCTAGCTAACATCCAGACGATGAAACCCGCAAGCAAAACTTCAATGCTTTCTCAAATGTACTTAGTATTGATAAATTTATATCTACAATGTATCTACTCGATGAAGCCCGTAAGCAAAACTTTAATGCTTTCTCAAATGTGCTTAGTATTGATAAATTTATATCTATCTACTCAACGTCTCGAACAGAACAGGCTATAATTAACGATTAACAAATATTTATTTCTCGAATGAAATAAGGAGGTGTCAGACTAAGATGGAGGCAATTAAATGGACTGTTGATATAAGTAGAAGTAAAAGTGCATATTGGTTTTAGGCAAACAAGACAAGTAATTCATTTAAACTTGAACCAGTGGCTTCTCATATCAAGGGTAATAGTCAGTTTAAAGTGACATTATGCGCATACTACTGTTAAAGTGTATTTTTGGTGACAGTTTTATAAAAGCAATTTTTGGTTGCTGTGCATTTAAATGTGTTAAATTAATGATTATGCCGCATTATTATTTGAAGTTGGTGCTTTAGATATAAAAATATCGGACTGGATAAAATGATAGTTGAATGTGTCGTTGTTGATGTTGGTAGAGATTTCGGCAGTGGAAGGGAAGCAACTCCTGCATGCAGTTGTTCTTTTCTTAAATTGACTCTCCCAGTCAAATAAGAAAATCAATATTTTGAAAGTTATTTTTTCATACTGGTAGCGGAAAGAGTTTGGTGTATTGGGTTAAAAGTTATTATTTGCTCTACACTTTTGTACACACACCATTTTCAGCTGGATTTTTACTTGAAAAAAATGCGCATAATGTCACTTTAATTAATCAAAATCTCTGAAAGTAGTAATAAGAATTG
>JAFMSR010002251.1:0-25007 GCA_022818135.1 Saxidomus purpurata
CTATTGCATACACAAGGTTTTTCTATGATTTGACCACGTGACCTAGTTTTTTTTGAAAATCTTGACTTTAAATGTTCATTTCTTTGCCATCATATTAATAATACAAAGACAAAAATAATCAGAGTGAAATTGGTGCCCAATTTATAAACTTCGCATTTTGCTTTGATTTTTAACGCCTTTACCTTAAAAAATTGACTGTAATGGGCTGAATACCTTAAAGAATCAATTTACGTTGTGTTACAAAAACAAAAGTTTAACTAGATGGTTGTTTTTGTCACAAAAACATATGTCTCCTCCATGGCAGTTTGTCAATGATTGTAATACTGAAACAGGATATTAAAATAACAAGCAGAAACGAAATATAGTCATATGACCTTTGATCTCTTATTGTGACCTTGACCTTGAATCAAGGTGGTTGTTTACATGCGCTCTGGGCATCGTCTCAATATGGTGAACATTTGTGGCAAGTTATTCTAAAATCCCTCATGGGATTCAAGACATAATGGAGCGGACACGATTTGTGACGGACGGATGGATGTACCGACAGCTTGACCAAAAACAATGTCTCTCACATTATATCGGGGGAGACATAATAACCGTTTATCATTAAATTCCTGACATTTGTAAAGTGTTAGAGTAGTCTCACTTTGTGACCTAGGGTACTAGTTTTCTCCCTTGGCAGGTACCAAGTGGTCCATAATTTATAGAACTTTTGTAGAGGACCATCCAAGGAGCTAAACATGTGTAGAACAGCAGTTTAAGCAGAAGTTATACTTGACTTTGTGCAAGACTGGACGGGATGGAGGGTAAACAAGTGTGATTCCTTATATAGGCCCCACTTTTCTACATAGAGCGGGGATATAATAAGCAAAATTGATAACGTGTTAGAAAAAGCACATGTATATCATTTTTCAAAGTAAACAGAGTAATCAAATCATATTCCTATGATTTTTGAATGTGTATTTTCACTTTTTAAAGTATGCTGAAATATTTGAAATAACAAAATCTCATTTGCACATCAGATGTTCATGCCATTTGGCTCAGATGCGCTGATAAGCAATGTATAATATGCACAATAATTATTGCAATCAAAATAAACATCTACACTACTGGGTCTGTCACAACACCTTCGAATGTCACAACATTCTTTCCAGTATTTATCTGCAAAGCCATTTCACATAAATGTGAAAAAAAAATTCTCATCAAAACTAAAATTTGATACAATATTCAACTATTCGGATATGTAATTAAGTTCCATAATTATGTTAAATACAACTTTATATAAACTAACCAGAGCTGTCCTTCATAAGTGGCGAATGCCCCTGAAAGAGGTGTCTCACAGTCTGTGTCCTCTCCATGTGCTCAACAATTGTGCCATGTAATTTTAAAATCCTTCCATGCATTACATTACAATGCATACAGTATTCTTTTACCTTTAAACTCTGTGACCTTGACCTTTGAGCAGGAATACTCTATAAGTTATAGACGGTTCCTGCTTTGAGGTAGAGATGTGGGTCTTGCACGAGACACATCGTCGTGATGTGCTGAGCATTTGTTCCAAGTTATTTTAAAACCCTTCAATGCATGACAAAGTTACAGTCCGGACACAAATATGTGCATACATGTATATACAGGATTCTTTTACTTTCAAACTCTTAGTGTGACCTTGACCTTTGAGGTATGGATGTAGGTCTTGCACGACACGTTGTCTTGATGTGCTGAGCATTTGTGCAAAGTTATTTTAAAACCCTTCAATGCATGACAAAGTTTCAGCCCAGACACGAATGTATGTATATATACAAGATTCCATTACCTATAAACACTGTGTGTGACCTTGACCTTTGAGGTAGGGACTTGGGTCTTGCACTTGACACGTTGTCTTGATGAGCTTAACATTTATGCCAAGTTATTTTAAAATCCTTCAATGCATGACAAAGTTACAGCCTGGACACAAAAAAATGTAAGGACGGACGGACAGTGCAATTTTAATCTGTCACCCTTCTGGGACATAAAAAGTCCTGAAACAGGCTGTAAGAAAACATTTTCCATTCATCTTTATATGGCACTATCTTTATTCTAATACATGTACCATATTGACAAAAACCTTTAGAGCTTTTATCCCTTACTTAAATGTAGGAGAACAATGCCATCATGGTAATACTTGAAATTCACAGGAATAAACTATAAATGATATAACCTGCATTAGAGGCAAATGAACAATTTGTTGTTCGCTATAAACAAGTTTATGCATAGAAATGTGTTCCTTATAACCAGACTTTGGCTATATTTTACGACTTTTCATATAGAATATATAGCAGATAAATTGGCATGAAAAATAAGATCCTAATAACAAAGAATTCCTTTAAATGGAGTTCACTATAAGTGAGTTATACTGTTCAAGGAAACTGCACGTGATTAAATAAGAGGTATCATCATGGACCTATATGTATATAGGTCCGCGGTATCATTTAAAGAAACTTATTATTGAAATTTATTATTGATGATAGACACCGTATTAAGGACAATATCTAGGGAGTATTTACAAGCAATCTACCATACACCTCCATATAAACACCCCCTCCCTCTATTTTTTGAAAGAAAAAATGACCTACCCGGTCTGGAGAAAGGCATATGAACACAGTAATACTTATCAATATTGATTTATCCAGTGAAAAATAGAAGACACAACACCACATTCAATGAACACCTTTTAGTTTGCATTTTGGTCTGGAATAGTCCCCTGGGTCAACTTTTTTTTCCAGTTTCGGTCTCTACCAAACGCCTCTGGGTAAAAAATGTGACACCCCGGGGGCATTTAAATGGGGTATACAGTAGTTGATTAAAGAACCAAGGTTATATCCTCTTAGTTAGGTGAAGACTGGAAAAAGTTTTACCCAAATTCACTAATAGGGCACAAACAGGTGTTTCAGGCTTTCCTGAGTTTATCATGACTGGGCAGCATACTTATTGTAATGTAAATCATGGGTCATTGGTACACAATGTAAAGCTTTTCGATACTGAGCAGTATATAAGTAGTGAAGTCATTAATATCACAAAACAATACATACGTTACTCAAATGCCAGTTGCAATATTCCATATAACAGTGTCCATTCTATAGAACTGGGGGTATTTAGAACAAAATGATTATTCAATTCACAATGTGTATCATTACAACAGCCATTGTCTTAAGTTAATTCACACTTGTTTTTCTTTCATGTTTTCTCTAGTGCCTCCAGCTCATTGATACATAATATTATGTTGTACGGCTCGTTGTTATCAATTTGTAATATAAATAATAGCTTCAAACCCTGTATGTGCAGGTTTTCAGTTAATTACATCACTAAACCAAATGAAGCACTCACCTGATAATGACATTATATTTAACTACCAAGTCATATAGTCTGCTTGCAATAACCAATACAAACCTTAATACAGTATATTTTACTCTATACGCTCAAATTGTTTTAGAGAGGTCTCTATTTGAATTTGAGACCTCTCTAAATTAATCTGAAGCAAGCTATAAAAATATTACAGAGGTCTTCAAATCTAAAAATCTCGAGACCTCTTCAATTCAATTACAGATCTATTAACAAGCTCACCTGGCTACCATTGGCTATAATACAAGGTCATCAATACCATAAAGGGTCAATTTTAACCTGGGGGTCAGGATTTGAACATTCTTGGTAGAGGTCAACTAGGCAATGATATATGCCAAATATCTAAGCTCTAGGCCTTGTGGTTTCAGAGATAATGATTTGAACAATCTTGGTTGAGCTTCACTAGGTTAGGCCACATGTTAAGTATCTAAGCTCTAGGCCTTGTGGTTTCAGAGAAGAATATTTAAAAGAAAATCCCACGTATATAAGCCTCTGTAAAATGACTAGGGAGTCATAATTTGAACAATCTTCGTAAAGGTCCATCAGGCAATGCCACATGCTAATTATCTAAGCCTTGTGCTTTCAGCGAAAAAGATTTTTTAAACTTTTTATAGGCTTAAGTGACCCCTGGGTGGGGTTAATTTTGACCCATTGGTAATGCCACATGCTAAATTTTTAAGCTCTATGCCTTGCGGTTTCAGAGAAGTTTTTCCTATATAGCCTGTGTAAAAACAAGTGACCCCCTGGGCGGGCTCAATTTTGACTAGGGTGTCATAATTTGAAAATTCTTGGTAGAGGTCCACTAGGCAATGTCACATGCTAAATATCTTAGCTCTAAGCCTTCCTGTTCTTGAGCAGAAGATTTTTGAAGTTTTTCCTTTCCAATGCCAGAGTTCTGCATGGAATGAAATTATTTGAACACCTATGAGATGACTTCATGCAAGGAACATCCCTGCCAAGTTTCATCATCATTGGCCCAGTGGTTTCAGAGGAGATGTCGTTTGAAGGAAAATGTTAACAGAGGTACGGTGTATGCTGGAAAGTGAGTGATCTAAATAGCTCACTCTATCACTTTGTGGCAGATGAGCTAAAACAGCTAATATACACCTTAATTTTGGGTATCTCGGATTGAACTGTAGAGGTCTTCAATTCATTTATTGCATGCTTGAAATCAGTTTTTGATATCATTAATTTATTACTGATCTCTCCAAATATTTAAAGACCTTCAAATAATTGAGTATATTATATAGATTTGGCATTCCATAGTGGTCTGCACATTACATTTTGAATCAGATGTTTTATAGAACATACATTCTTCCTATTTTTGATTATTGTTCAATTATGTGGAGTAACTGCACCAAGCATCTTTTTTCAAAACTCACTGTTTTTCAAACAAGACGGCCATTATGGCCCTATATCACTCACCTGAGTACAAGTGGGTGTGGTCAATTTTGACCCCTTGAGGCATGATTTGAACAAAGTAGGTGAAAGACCACTACACAATATTACATACCAAATATCTAAGCTCTAGGCCTTGTTGTTTTAGAAAAGCAGATTTTCAAAGTTTTTTTCTATACCAAACAACCCCCTGAGCAGCATAAATTTTGACCCTGGGACCATGATTTTAACACACTTTGAAGAGGTACACTAGACACTATTACACACTAAATATCTAGGCTCTAAACCTTGTGGTTTTGGAGGAGAAGATTTTTAAAGGTTTTCCTATATACATCTTTGTAAAACATGTGACCCCCTTGGCGGGGCCAATATTGACCCCAGGGGCATAATTTGAACAAACTATAAAGAGATCTTCTATGCAATGCTACAGCTAAATATCTAAGCTCTGTGGTTTCAGAGAAGAAGATTTTAAAAGTTTTTCCTGTATAAGCCTATGTAAAACCATGGGATCAATTTCGACCCGGGGGTCATAATTTGAACAATCTTGGTAGAGGTCCACTAGACAATGCTACATGCCAAATATCTAAGCTCTAGGCATTATGGTTTCAGAAAAGAAGGTTTTTAAAGTTTTTCATATTTTTTACCATAGCAATAGAGTTCTGCATGGAATGGAATTCTTTGAACAATTTTGGTAGAGCTTCATGCAAGGAACATCCCTGCCATGTTTCATCAACATTGGCTCTGTGGTTTCAGATGAGATGTTGTTTGAAGCTAAATGTTGATGGACGACGGACAATCATCCATCGCAAAAAAAAGTATTGCCAGGTGGATCTTACCAAAACTGTATTCTACACCTTCAAATGCTATGTTTAAAGAATTAAAATAGCTAACAGTAGAAGATCAACATAAGTTTCATATTGCTGTTATGACATACAAAGCTCTTCACAGAATTGCATCTGAATACAAATGCCAATTTATTAAAGTTTCTGATAACAAAATATACAATTTATGATCCAACTCAAAGTGAGACATAACACAGGTAAGACCAAAAACAGAACACCTTAAACCAACATTTAAATTCGTTGCAACGCAGACCTGTAATTCCATACAAAAAAAACCCCAGAAATGCAGTCTCTTTAAATACTTTTAAATATCCTTACAAACTATCTTTATGAGTAATTACAGCACATTATAAAACACAGCTAGGTGTTTGCTCTTTATTTCATTGCCCATATTAAGTCGGTTATGCTTTTCGTATGATTAAAATTGTTACTTTGTTATATATAGAAGACCTCATTGTAAATATGTATGAACATTTTGCCTTTAATGTATTTGCATGAGTTTTACCTTCTGAAAATAAAGACATTATTATTATTATCATTATATATTACAGAATGATGGTGTCACAAGTACAAATTTAATTCTGGTAGCATACAACTTTTGGTAATAATAACTAGCATTTTTTCCACAAAAAAGACGGTTAAGTGTTAAGAAGGGCAGGTGCATCAATAATGGAAAATACGGTATTAAGGACGGTTCCTTCAATGTATCCTTCAGCTTTGTTAGGATGAATTGTTAAAACCAATGATAGAATTTCAAGAAATACTAATAGAAATACAAACGTTATCATTTTCATTTTATAATTAAAAATGTTCCAAAGTCATGCTTTTCTCTTTTATTTGATTGTTAGACTGTTTTTTTGTTACAAGTCAACACTGTTTGTGTATTTTACAATTGGTTGATATGTAAAATCTCTTTTCAAAGACACAATCTGTTTTAAAAAATAAGTACACATGCTTCCAGTTTTAGAACTTATGGCATTTTTCAGAAATCAACATGACTGCAACATATTAACGTTTATAACTTCAATGTTTTGTACATGTTAAAGAAGCTTTAGGGCAACAAGATACAATGAACATTGATAAATGCAAGAATTTAGTGATATTCATTAATACATATGTGACTTTACTACCATTTCTAAGCACCTAGCTGTGAAATATGACCAAATGACACATGCCAAACATACAAACAGTCCTATTTCTTGCAAACATGAGCAAGGGGTGTTTGAAATGTATTGTGCCGTCACACAATATACAGGAGGAATTTTACATAGATATTTATACATCTGAATACCTCTATCAAATACCTACACAATGGAATATATATGTACATTATATGTAGAGTTTTTGTCATTTCAATATAGGCAGTCGTTGACCAATGTTGTAAAAATGGTTGTAAAACAAATAGAGGAGCTTCAGACTTACATAAAAGCTCACAGTAAGCTCGGTTATTCTCTGGAAGAGATTTTTTTTGCCAAATGAGTTGTGTTTATCGTTCAGCTAAGGTGTTTTAGGGGACGGTTTGTAGATGGAAGAATGGAAGAAGAAATTTGATTTTTGGATACAGTCTGTTGAAAATGCAACAAAATCACGATGGCCAAAGACAGCAATGGTAGAAAAAATTATGTCAAAAGTAAGAGAAAGTCTTCAAAATGATGCTACATAATATACAGTGGGTGATATTGCATGCATTGTTTGTTTTTCACTATCAAGAGTTCATTTCATTCTAAACACACTCTTGGAAGTTAGGAAGATTTCTGCTAGGGGAATCCCTCACCTTTTGAACGATGACCAAAAAAGGGTGAGTGTTGAAATCCGCCAAAAATATGCTGAAGATGTTTCCAAAATATGATGAAAAGCAATTTGCAAATGTTGTCACTGGTGATGAAACATGGGTACACTATTCTGAACCCATGCAAAAGGTTGGGAACAAAATATGGGTCACCATTGCAAAAGGCCGACAATTGCCAAATGCACTTAAAGTGCAAAGAAGATTTTGTACACCATATTCTTCTCTTGTGAAAGTATAGAAAGACAGGTGTCACTAGAAAGGAACAAAAATAAGACTGGACAGTACTACCGTGATGTGGTATTGAAAACAAAAGGGCCAAGATGGTCCTATATCGCTCACCTTGGTACAAGTCCACTTGCCTGATGGAAGATCACTAGACAATGTTATAACAATGTTATATACCAAATAGGTTTTCCTATATACATCTTTGTAAAACAAATGACCCCCCCCGAGGGAAAGGCCAATTTTGACCCTAGGGGCATAATTTGAACAAACTTTGAAGAGGTCTACTAGGCAATGCTACATGCCAAATATCTAAGCTCTAGGCCTTGTGGTTTCAGAGTAGAAGATTTTTAAAGTTTTTCATATATAAGCCTATGCAAAACTAAGTGAACCCAAGTGCAGGGTCAATTTTGATCCGGGGGTCATAATTTGAACAATCTTGGTAGAGGTCCACTAGCCAATGCTACATGCCAAATATCTAAGCTTTAGACATTGTGGTTTCAGAGAAGAAGATTTTTAAAGTTTTTCCTATATAAGCCTATGCAAAACTAAGTGACTACCCGCGTGGGGTCAATTTTGACCCGGGGGTCATAATTTGAACAATCTTGGTAGAGGTCCACTAGACAATGCTACATGCCAAATATCTAAGCTCTATGCCTAGTGGTTTCAGAGAAGAAGATTTTTTAAGTTTTTCCTATTTGTTGCCATAGCAACCAGAGTTCTGCATGGAATGGAATTTTTTTAACAACTTTGGTAGAACTTCATGCAAGGCACATCCCTGCAAAGTTTCATCGACATTGGCCCAGTGGTTTCAGAGGAGATGTCGTTTGAAGGAAATGGTGGACGGACGGACAGACGGAATGCGATCCTAAAAATGAAAAATACTATGAGAAACGTCACCCAGTTACAGGCTTCAAACATGTTCTACTGTTGCATGACAATGCTTCAGCGCACACCTCCGACATAGTAACAACATTTCTGAAAATTACTGTGCTACCACATACTCCTAATTCCCTAGGCCTGGCTTCAGGGCTTCGATTATTGTTGTTTATTCGGTTCTGGACCAAATTTAAATTGGTCTGAGAATTTTACACTTTCAGTTCATAAAAGGTCACAAAATGTGTTGAAAATCGCAATACACTGGCTCCTGTCAACACCGACAGGTCTGTTATTGGCCCCCAGGAAGAGCAAAAAACGTGTCAGATAACCAGACTGTCACTTTGTTAATCGGTCGGTAATAATCAATCATAGGACAAAGCCATACTTCGATGTATGCAGCTAGAAAAGACCAATCCTTGATTGCTTTGTCAGTTTTTGTAAAGGTTGATGTTTCATTAACTTGCGACTCCCCTAATAAATGAAGTTTTGGTATTTAGTTATTTTGAAAGTAGATGTCCAGTTTTAGAAAGAAAATTTAATGACAACATAATTTGTAAATGTATCTTATTTAAATTCAACAATACAATGTAATATACATGGTATCACGGTTCTATTTTTTTCAGAACTCTATTGTAATGCATAAATCATCGACTGGTACACATTTCTGTAGGCTCTTTTCAAAAGTCACGGATGATCATGTATAAAAAAAAAAATATTATGCAAAAATAATTTCAGAGACCGCCTTTTATTACCTCCTGTCACACAACTGTAAACATTTTCTTGATAAATTTGGCTGAAGTTGACAGGCATTAGTTGCTTGTTTTTCCTTTCGAAATACGCGTAAATCAACTTCAAACGTGATAAAATATTGATTAATTTCAACATGAAATAAATTTTGAAACAGTAAGATCGTGTATTTTCCACATGATATCACTGTAAAACCGCATAATAAAACAACTGTGTAACTTCTGCTGTATTGCCGAAGTGGGTGGGGTAAAATGATTTGCAACAGCAATACCACAAAAGACTCGACCCGGACTGATTGATGTGACCAAATTATCAAACCCCTGCCTGGCACCAAGCGACTTCTCTCTCTCTCCCAAAAGAACTTCTTTTCTGGGCATCGATATCGGTTGTGACATGCTCCTGGTTCAGCTATTTACCAGTACCTTCGTACTACACCTAAATCAGCCTACTGTGATGCTGTATTGCACATTTCTAGTCATGGGGGTACTCTGAAGGTATGAAATAAAAGAAATGTGTGTTTCAGTCAGTTTTTTAAGTTGCAAAGCACATTACATTTCCAACATCCCTCATATATTACCACCTTTAATGTTTTGAAAATAGTTTTTGTTCGCTAGTTTATATTGATCTTAAAACTGTTGTAGTTTAACCTAAAATATCTTTGAATAAAAGTTAGAAAGCTGTTCAAATACGCTGATCTCTATCATGGACACTGATGTAATTGCAAACAGGAAAGCAATTGTTGGTACTAGATAGGAAGATAGATCCATAGTAGTACCATAGTAGTACCATAACATTTGTATTTACCATACAAAATGTTAAAAAATACAGTAACATTTTGCAATGGCATAATTGAGAACGATGTACTTGGTGCTGCTTATTTTATACACATTTTGTTCAGAATACTCTCAAGTTTCATTAAATACTTGTTTTGATTCAAGAAAAAGATTTTTTTGTTTTAATTTTCATACATGTACTGTCAATAACTACTGAGCCTCATTAGTGAATTTGGGTTCAAAGACAGAAGAGGGACAGTTCCAATTTGCTCAAGTTCAACATAAGCCGAACAGAATGTATGACATCAAAATATTTTACTGTAAATTATTGTTGCCATAGCCACTTAACCCCCACTTTTTGGGCTAGGACGGATGGATGGACAATGCCAAAACAATATCCCTCCGCCTTTGACAGGGGATAATTCTAACAAGAGAGCCATGGTGGCCCTATATCGCTCACCTAAGAACCATTATACCCATGGTTAAAACTTAATTACTGTAGCTTCAAAAATGCCAAGATGGCCCTATATCGCTCACCTTGGTACAAGTCCACTTGCCTGGTGGAAGATCACTTAGTCTAGATAATGTTATATACCATTTAGGTTTTCCTATAAACGTCTTTGTAAAACAAGTGACCCCAGGGGCATAATTTGAACAAACTTTGAAGAGGTCTTCTTGGCAATGCTACATGCCAAATATCTAAGCTCTAGGCCTTGTGGTTTCAGAGAGAAGAAGATTTTTAAAGTTTTTCCTATATAAGCCTATGCAAAACTAGGTGACCACCCGCACGGGGTCAATTTTGACCCGGAGGTCATAATTTAAACAATCTTGGTAGAGGTCCACTAGACAATGCTACATGCCAAATATCTAAGCTCTAGACCTTGTGGGTTTGGAGAAGATTTAAAAAAAAATTCCTATTTGTTCCCATAGCAACCAGAGTTTTGCATGAAATGGAATTCTTTGAACAGTTTTGGTAAAGCTTCATGCAAGGAACATTCCTGCATAGTTTTTTCAACATTGGCCTAGTGGTTTCAGAGAAGATGTCATTTGAATCAAAATGTTGACGGACAACAGACAATCATCAATTAGAAAAGCTCACCCTAGGGAAGCCAGGTGAGCTAATTAGAAAGGAGATCAGTAGGTCAAGGTCACACAAAAGCTCACATTAAGCATATGCTAAGGTGAGCTAAAAATGAAATCTCAGGAAATCTTATTTGCATTGTTAACATGTACTAGGATCATTTGCTTCTAGGGTACTGCTATACGGATGTATTTTTTGTACTGTGAATGTTCTCTCCATCTATAACTACAGATATGTTTGCTGATTGGTCATTGCTGTCAAATGACAATTGTCTGTCACCACCAGACAGGTCATGTGCTGTCTGCATCTGGTCATGTGATTTGTCACATGTTTCGTAAGTTTGCAACTGATGCTCCTTTTGTTCATTACACAATAGCTCATCATCTGAATCACACTGCACTTGATCATCATCAAAAAGATATTGTGTTTCCATTTGGTCATGTGACTCATTTAAAGGATCACTTGGCATGTCTAAATTTTCTGATAAAGGATCACAAGCTGAACTTTGAGGAAACTCGTCAAATGTTTGGTCTTCAGAAATTGTGGTGAGTTGAGTATCATCCTCACAATTAGGAGTCTCTGCTGACTGATTCACACCAGTTTGTTTCGGTTGATCTGATTGGTCTTTATTCATAAACCTAGAGTCAATTTGAGTAAATGAATCTGACTGGCTGAATGTAAAGAATGGTGTTGCTGATTGACTGCTAGGAGGGGCACTTCCACCTGTTGATGCTGGAATCAGTGATGGAGTTGTGTCCCCTGACCTTCGTTGCCATGGTGAATCACTCGTTGTTCCCTTTGAATCAGGACTGGCCTAAAAAAGTGTTACAAATGCATGTAAGTATTTACTGAATAAAAGATATAAGTCTGTAACTATTTACTCTAACTAGCATGTGAAGAAAACTTCAGGCTTCTGGCCTTGTTCTCAAATTTAAGTTATCAAAAATGAATAATATTACAAACTTTGCCAATGTAGCTTGAAAAACAAGGTAAACAGCTCACGGTCAAGGTCAGTTATGGAGAATTTTGACATTTGTTTGCAAAACTGTATCTAATTTTAAGGGCTGTTATTTCTACAAGAGGGCCATGATGGCCCTATATTGCTCAACTGAGTACCATTGCTCAAAAGGACAAAAAGTATGTCAAAAGGTCAGAAAAAGGTCAAAGCAAAAACTATAATATCAATTTGCAAAACTGTATATATGGTCCAAATTTCATCTCTGTAGTTTACAACTCATAGATTTGCTATGTACCGGTACCAAAGTTTGTTTAAAATATGTTGACCAAAGTCTTTTACCATAAACTGTTTTTGTATTTTTAGCAACAGTGATTCTACTTTTACAACAGCGACCTTGACCCCAGATTTTGAAAAACTTTCCATCAAAATATTTCAAAGTTATAGTCATAAGTTAACATGTCAATTTTGACCCCAGGGATTTGAACAATTTTAGTCGAGGACCACTAGGCAATGCTATATACAAAAAATATTTAAGATCTATGCCTTGCGGTTTTTGACAAGACAATTTTTAAAGTTTTCAATATCTACATACAAGGGGAATGACTTATTGGTAGGGATCTGCTAGACAAGGCTACATACCAAATATCTAAGCTCTGAGACTTGTAGTTTCAGACAAGAATATCTTTTAAGATTTCCCTATACAGTCTAACCTGTCCTAAGTGGTCAGTCAAGGGAAACGGCTAAATTGACCGTTTCAGCAAGGTGACCACTTAACGAAGGATCCTAATTAAACTTTGACTTTTGATATTCTATACAAATACCTCACTTTTGATATTCTATACAAATACCCCACCCATCCCTTCTACTCACGAACTTTCTAAATAGAATAAGCAAATAGTGAGCGAGGAAATAAGTTACTGCCGTTTCTCTTTTGTTATTTCATAAACAATACAGTAACATTTAATCAAATTTTGAAAAGTTATTTTGTTTGCCAATATTATTTTCAATGGTACAAGCAGACGACATGCGCCGGGCTATAGCATAACACCTGTATCGGGTATCTGGTAAAATGAATTGTTGTATACAGTGCGTGACAAAGGTTTTTTTCTATTTCGGTTTCTTCACATAGCTATCAATAGTCTAGGTAGTGTTAATAATCGGAACAATACATTTATTAGTTACAACCGTCAGGGCGTGTTACCTGTGATAATTTTATACCTATTACCATGGTGACAGGTGGATAAGCTGACACTTTTACTGTGTATTTTTAAGGTGCAGAAATGACAATACGATTAAAAAATCCTGTCAGATCAATTGATCAATAAATTCAAAGTAAGTTTGTACCGCTAATTAGCGATAATTGGTATAGCTGTTTTGGCGGATTTTAGATAATGTTCCTTCGATTTTGATTCATTAACAACAAACTTTTTAACACCTATCGGCACCAACGCATATTTACGTGAATACACACTTGTGTGGGACTTCATGATACATGATAAGCAGTATGGTCAAGCAGCTTGGCCGTTAAAGAGTTTGCCCTCGGGAATGTATTTCGCGATTTCCATCAATCGTTTGGAACATTTCAAACTTGATTTGGATGACACGTGGCTGTTTAAATCGGTCCGATTTTAAGTGTCTTTTAGCGCTCAGGAGGCACTAAGACTGGCCGCTGACCGCAGGTGACCATTTAATCAAGGTGTAATATAGAAGGATTTTCATCGGGGGCATCCCAGAGTGGCTGTTTACTGGACCGCCGAATAAAGGTATGTTAGACTGTATAACTCTATGCGAAATAAGAGAGACCACTCTAGAGTGTTCACAACAGTTCTGTATTATTGTAGTGGTGACCTAGATTTTAACCCCATTGAGTCAACATCGATCTACTCTATGTATTAATGGTAAGTTATCACAAGTTTTTATACAAACCTGAAGTGAGGGTAAATTATCACAACTTGTCTGATTCTCTTCATGAATACACTGTGTGTACAATGGAGAGTCATTATCTTTATGTGCAAAGACTGTCCCTTCTAATTCTTCAACTGAAGTATAATTGACCCATTTTGCAGGTTTTGTATTTTGAGCCTGATGTTGAAGAATGGACAGTATCATAGTTATATCTGAACTCAGTTTCTGCTCAAGCCGAGTCAATTGTCTGAAAAAAATAAACATTATCAATTACTTAGTATTACTTATACAATCAGGAAGTCCTTGCCTCCCAAACAATATATAACAAGAAATGTAAGTAAAACACACATGCTAGGCCACCTTGATCTCTGACCCACCAATCTAAAAAGCCATATGGGTCATGACCAACTTCTGTATCAAGTTTGACAATCCTAGCCCAAAGCATTTCTGAGAAATTGATTCGAAAGAGTTCTACTGTTCAATGTCACAGAGTCTTTGACTTTTGCTCACTGACACCAAAAAAGCCAGAGGGGTCAAATTTGATCCGAACCAACTTTCTTATTAAGGTTGACAATCCAAGGTCAAGGTGTTCTCGAGTTGTTGATGGGAAATGGTTTGGCCTACCACCTTTTGAAGGGGGCATAAAAGTTTACACTACCCAAACTCTGTAGGATTTAAGTGAATATCTTTTAGGATTTCACTTTTAAGGTCTTTTATGAATACAGACCCTGAATATCAGAATTACTTGAACTTTTAAACTTCAATATGAACACAAACTGTCTAAAATGAACTTGGTACAGTGTCAGAAAGATCAAATGTGCAGAAAAGCTTATAGGTGTCACAGTTAAGCTTCAATTATATAGAGCAAACTAGATGGGTGTTCAGTAGAACATTCGTGTCGCCCTCTTACGCTTTGTCAGAATAACCAATAATTTTGAGACAAAATCTAAATACAAAAAGGGGCATATCTCTGTCAAATATGACCTTGACCTACTAAATTTGGCCACATCATGACCCTTTTGTTATAAGCAAATCTTAAGAAATGGCAAAGTTATGGCCAACGTTAAGTTTATGTGACGGACGGATGGATGGATGTTCTAACAAATGTTACTTAAGTGGCTATGTTATGTATTTCAAGTATTTATGTATCTAATTTTAGCCATTAACAGAAATTTTGAGCCACATAACCACCAATTATCCTACGAAATGAAAGGAATTTACAGTTGTGTATTATTTGCTATAGACAGTTAAGCCACATAAGTATCTATTCGTAAGAGCGGACCAATGTATGAACCGACGACAAAGCAATCCCTATGTCTCGCCTTTTCTCAAAAAGGACGACACAAAAATGAAACAGTGTTTTGGTATCATACTTTGCCATTAGTTCGAGTCTCCTTTCCACATCACTAAGCATCTGTGGTTGATGGACTTCCCCTTCTGCTGAATGAACTGAGGTGTGCACACCCTGAGCCCCTTCTTCAAATGGGGAGTGGCTGGATGGAGTTGACAACGGCAGCGTCATACTGGAGGTTGATTTTGGAACGCTCGAGCTCGATGTTGCTTTGGGCTTAAATATAACTAGAACTGTCACAAGAGTGATGAATTATACCCCCACAATACAGCTTTGTCACAGAAGTATGGCAACCATAAGAAAGGAATGGCCACAAGGACATAGAGTTGAGTTATTATACATTATGACCTTTGACCTACTGACCCCAAAGTAATTAGTTTAAAAGAAAGCGCCTGGACAAGCGTTAAAAATTGCGCCTGGACAAGCGTAAGAAATAGAAACCTTTCAAATGTTCCATGTAAACCGTTTAACTGTAAACCATTTTACTGTTCAGGCTCACTGTGACCTTGACCTTTGACCTACTGACCCCAAAGTCGAACTTGACCTGTATTTCATGATGTTACAGCTGTGTACCGAAAATTATTTAAATCAGTCAAGCCTTTCATGAGTTATCATCCGGAAACTGTTTTACATTACAGTTCAGAGTCACTGTGACCTTGACCTTTGACCTACTGACCCCAAAGTCGAACTTGACCTATATTTGATGATGTTACAGTTGTGTACTGAAAATTATTTAAATCGGTCAAGCCTTTCACGAGTTATCATCCGGAAACTGTATTTCATTAAGTTGCACGTGTGTACCAAAAATTATTCAAAAGGGTAAAGTCGTTCATGAGTTATCATCCGGAAACCATGAAAACCAACAGACAGACTGACAAACAAACCGACAAGCTCACTCCTATATACGGAAACTTCGTTTTGTGGGGGTAATATAACAAAACTAATCTCTAGAATTTATGCACAAAACAAAGATGACATGCATACATGACTTCGGTACCATCTGTCTGTAACAGGAGTGTTCGGTGGAGCATATGTATGGTGGCATACTTCTGCCACCACATAACCGTGTTAATTTTTATGTTAACAGATACTTTTGTCAACACCAAAAAGTGTATGTTACCGCCACTACTGCCAACAGATACCTACGTAATAATATTTTAGATAATTATCTACTAAGTGGTTAAGGTGTTATAATAACTATATATTTTAGAAAATTATTTTTTTGATATCTGTTAAGTGATTAACGTGTCATGTAACTAGTTAATCAGTAGTTAATCAGATAAATATCATGACAATTATCTGACTAACTAGTTACATAACATGTTAACCACATAATTATCACGATACTTATCTGACTAACTAGTTACATAACATGTTGACCACAGAATTATCATGATACTGATCTGACTAACTAGTGACATAACACGTTAACCACATAATTATCATGATACTTACCAGACTAACTAGTTACATAACACGTTTATCACTTAATAGATATCTAAAATATCATTATGTAGGTATCTGTTGGCAGTAGTGGGCAGTAACATACACTTTTTGTGTTAACACAAAAATAATAATAATAATAAATTCTTTATTTCATGAAGGTAAGCACATTAAGTGAAAGTATATACATTACACTTATTTACAATGTGGCCTTCAAACAGCAAATGAAACAATAAAACAAGAAAGAAAAATAATAGAAGAAAAAAGGCGCATAAATCAATCATTCTAAAACATACACGAAATAAAAGGACAAACACTATAAGATTAATGAAATAGTATTTATGGTAGCAATACAATTAAAAGTAAAAATCTAAAACATTATCATACATAGTATTCATTTCATACAGACATGTATCACATGTATCAAACACATTAATATATTTATGAATATTGCAAATGTAATAAAAAATTTCTTTAAGTTATATTTAAATGTTCAATGAATTTATCTCTCTTATATACAAGGGCAATGCGTTCCAAATATGACTACTGTGTTAGGTAAATGTATCCTTCATGTAATTAGTTTTGTGCTTTGGTAAAACAAGATCACATTGTCTTGTAGATCTTAAAACATAATTTTCATTGTATGCAAATGCTAATAGATCTTATATATAATCAGGAAATAATTTATTCTTGCATTTAAATACCATTATTGCTGTATGGTAAATACACCTATTAATAAAAGTCAACCAGTCTAGCTTTTGAAACTAGATGCTGTCAAAAGGACTAACTCGAGATAGGTAAAAAACACCAAAATATTGGACATAACATGCATGTTGTACCACAGAAAAGAGGTCTCAATTTCACTCTACGTCAAGTAATAAAAAAGTTACAATAATAAGCTATTTATAGTAACAACAAAGGGAAGTAATTCTAAACAAGAGCTGTCCCTCACAAGTGACAAATGCCCCCGAAAGAGGTGTCTCACAGTCTGTGTCCTCTCCATTTGCTCAAACCATGTGCTATGTAATTTTAAAATCCTTCCATGCATGACAGAGTTACCATGCATACAGTATTCCATTACTTTTAAACACTAAGTGTGACCTTGACCTTTGAGGTAGGGACATGGGTCTTACACGCGACACATCGGCTTGATGTGCTGAACATTTGTGCCAAGTTATTTTTAAATCAATCAATGCATGACAAAGTTATAGCCAGGACACAATTGTATGCATATAAACAGGATTCCATTACCTGAAAACTCTAAGTGTGGCCT
This sequence comes from Saxidomus purpurata, assembly GCA_022818135.1. Classification (NCBI taxonomy): domain Eukaryota; kingdom Metazoa; phylum Mollusca; class Bivalvia; order Venerida; family Veneridae; genus Saxidomus; species Saxidomus purpurata. The sequence continues at coordinate 18,040 of JAFMSR010002251.1, forward strand.
TGACCTTTGAGGTAGGGACGTGGGTCTTGCACGCGACACGTCGTCTTGATGTGCTAGACATTTGTGCCAAGTTATTTTAAAATCCTTCAATGCATGACAAAGTTACAGACCGGACACATATGTGTGCATATATGCATATATAGAGGAATCCATTACTTTCAAACTCTAATTCTGACCTTGACTGTTGAGGTAGAGTTGTGGGTCTTGCACACGACACGTCGTCTTGATGTGCTAGACATTTGTGCCAAGTTATTTTAAAATCCTTCAATGCATGACAAAGTTACAGTCCGGACATGAATGAGTGTATAAATGCATTTATAGAGGATTCCATTACCTTCAAACTCTAAGTGTGACCTTGACCTTTGAAGTAGGGACGTGGGTCTTGCATGCGACACGTCGTCTTGATGTGCTAGACATTTGTGCCAAGTTATTTTAAAATCCTTCCATGCATAACAAAGTTACAGTCCGGACATGAATGCGTGCATATATGCATACATAGAGGATTCCATTAACTTCAAACTCTAAGTGTGACCTTGACCTTTGAGGTAGGGACATGGGTCTTGCACGCGACACGTTGTCTTGATGTGCTTGACATTTGTGCCAAGTTATTTTAAAATCCTTCAATGCATGACAAAGTTACAGTCCTGACACGAATGTGTGCATATAATGAGGATTCCATTACCTTCAAACTCTAAGTGTGACCTTGAACTTTGAGGTAGGGACGTGGGTCTTGCACGCGACACGTCGTCTTGATGTGCTAGACATTTGTGCCAAGTATTTAAAAATCCTTCAATGCATGACAAAGTTACAGTCGGGACACGAATTTTAAGTGGGGACACACAGCGGACAGTGCGATTTTAATATGCCACCCTTCGGGGGCATAAAAACAAGGGTAGTTCATGGTGGTGAACATTTGTACCAAGTTACATCAAAATCCCTCCATGCATGAAGAAGATATGCTCCTGACAAAGATATTCTTGAATTTGACATTTAATCTCTAAGTGTGACCTTGACCTTAGACCTAGGGACCTGGTTCTTGCGCATGACACTTCATCTCATGATGGTGAACATTTGTACCAAGTTACATCAAAATCCCTCCATGCATGAAGAAGATATGCTCCAGACAAAGATATTCTTGACTTTGAACTTTAACCTCTAAGTGTGACCTTGACCTTAGACCTAGGGACCTGGTTCTTGCGCATGACACTCCGTCTCATGATGGTGAACATTTGTACCAAGTTACATCAAAATCCCTCCATGCATGAAGTAGATATGCTCCGGACAAAGTCATTCTTGAATTTGACCTTTAACCTCTTAAGTGTGACCTTGACCTTAGACCTAGGGACCTGGTTCTTGCGGATGACACTCTGTCTCATGATGGTGAACATTTGTACCAAGTTACATCTAAATCCCTCCATGCATGAAGAAGATATGCTCCGGACAAACTAAACTCGGACGGATGCACAGACGGACGTACTCACATTTTGCTACTTATGTGGCTAGCCTTTTGTTCTCCCCATTGTTCTTTTTAGCCACTTAACAGAAAATAGCCACATAACAGCATTACGGAATGAATGACATCAAAGTAAATGTACTGTTACCTATTGTCTGTATAGCCACCTAAGTACCAGAATGTGAGCACGGACGGACGCACATACACTGAACTGCCATTTGGACAACTATATCGAGCTTTCGCAAGCGGCTTGACAATAAATCTATGGAATGCGTATTAAATTGACTTTGTAAAATGATACGAGCGGTACGTTTTTGTTGTTTAATAATCTTATTTATTGCACATTTATAAAGAATGCCTTTACCCCATAAACGACAGCAATGATCAAAACATGGAACAATGTATCCGTTATGAAACATTTTCATCATATCATCATTTAAAAGAATTTAATTTGTTTTAAGAGTGCTATTTTCGCATGTACTTTCTTGCATACTGATGTGATTTGCATATCCCCAAAAAGAGTATTATCAATATAAATGCCTAAAACTTTTTGAGATGTAACGTTTTCAATATGTGTACCATTAATGGAAAGGTTTAAAAGTTTCATCAAGGCCCAGTGGTTTCAGAGGAGATGTCATTTTAAGGAAAAAGTGAATGGATGTATGACATACCCCGAATGATGAGTGATCCTAATTGCTCACCCTGGCACTTTGTGCCATATGAGCTAAAAACTAGGCAAGGTAGAATTATGGTTTTGATCACTGTACTTCCTCACAATGTCCTTTATTATTGTGTGAAATTAAACAAACTCCCTTTCATAGTTTTGTAGTTATGCTCCATACAAAAGTATAATATGTATGGACAAAATTATTGATGGATGGACGGACAGACAAAGAGGCAATTATATGCTCACCCTTTGGGGAGCATGATACATTGTAAGAAAAGTTTAAATAGAACTAATCTGTACCTGGATTTCTGGTGTGACGGACTCCCGTAACAATGGAGCAGTGTCTGTGTCTTTGTTTTGGTCTCGACAACTTGAGAAATTAACAAGCTGATTTACACTTGTTAAAGCACCTGCAATCAAGAATGTTGTGTTCCTTTTAATGCTAAACTAAATGCTTTTTGTCAACAAGGGGATGGAGACAATACAAAGTCCACAACCGGATATGACAGGATGAGATGAATATATGACCAAAGTTTCATTAAAATCCTTCAAAGGGAAATCCTTTCGACGCCAGCTCAATCTTTACAGTGAATGCCTGTAATGCAATAAAACTTATGCATTTTTTCTCTCCTTAAATCTGGGGCGATTATTGCAGTGATTGCCTAGAGCATTTCAGATAAGAAGATTTTGAAAGTTTTTCCTATATAAACCTATGTAAAATCAGGTGACCCCCAGACAGGATCAATTTAGACCAGGGGTTATAATTTGAACACTCTTTGAAGAAATCCACTAGGCAAAACTACATGCTTGATACGCTTGTATATGCTGAAGAAATCCACTAGGCAAAACTACATGCTTGATACGCTTGTATATGCTAATCGGAACAGAAATGCATTCTTTTGCCACTATAGTGTTTCTTTATGAATATTTGACAAGTTTAAATATGCGCCAGGATTTTTCAAATTAATTGTATGTGATCATGTACGAAATGCCTTTAATAAATATCTAAGCTCTAGGCCTAGTGGTTTCAGAGAAGAATATTTTTTAAACTTCTTCCAATTTGTTGCCATAGCACCCAGAGTTTTGCATGGAATGTCATTCTTTGAACAACTTTCATTGAACATCATGCAAGGAACATCCCTGCCAAGTTTTATCAACATTGGCCCTGAGGTTTCAGAAAAGATGTCATTTGAAGCAAACTGTCTAAGACACACGTCGGACGCAAGTGGACAATGAATACAGGGTAATGTTGTGCTCAGGTGAGTTAAAAACAAGAAGGAAGGTCAAAAGGTCAGGGAAGGTCAAAAGGTCAGGGTCAATGTCATCCAAGCCTATAGTACTGAACTGTATATTTGGTTCATTTTTCTTTGTAGGTCAAGGTCAAAAGGTCAGGGTCAACTTGTATATGTGGTCCAAATTTCGTTGCTGGTTCAAAAACAACAAAGTAGGTCAAAAGGTCATGGTCAAGGTCACAGGGTGTGGCCAACTTCAACCAAAGGAAGATGATCTGAATAAAGTTGGTGGTGGACTACTAAATGCAACCTCTGTTGCAGACTCAAAGTCAGTAATTTAAGAAGAGGACAATCCAAAGATCATTCCTGTGAAGTTAAGTTAAAAATGGCCCAGTGGTTAAGGAGGAGACGTTGCTTGAATTGTTATGGCATGGTTGGTTTTTTGACAGCATGGCTCATTTTCTATACAGATCTATACAAGTTGCAGGCAAAATTCTGAGCAAGTCTTGTGAAATCAATTAGAAAATGTGACCTGTAGAGTGTTTTCACGGTTTTACAATAATCAGCTGTAGCACATGAACATGTGACCTATAAAAGTACGTTTTGTGAAAATCTATTACAAAATGTGACATGTAGAGTGTTACCAATGTTTTCTATAATGGACAGTAGCAAGGTAAGTTTTAGCACAGTGTGGCTCTTTTTCTATCCAGATCATCTACAGGTTGCAGGCAACCTCTGAGCAAGTCTGATGAAAGTCAAATGAAAAGTGACCAGTAGAGTGTTATCAAGGAAAATTTAAATGACAGACAGACAAACCACCAAGGCATAAGTTCTGCTGGAGTTTCGTCCAGTAGAGCTAAAAATCAGTGCAAGCATAAAGAAGATGCAGCACGGACACGAAGTGCGGATTGATGGACGGACATAAGGAACCAAGCTAACCAATAGTCCCTTACAATCTTTGACAGGTTAAGCACTAATAAGCAGACAATGTATATAACATTTTCTCATGTTATTACCTGTTATTGTAGAAAATCCTGATGATCGCTTCCTTTCCTGTTCATATGGACCATGATGATGAACATGATGTCTGAAGTCCATATTAGCTGGTGTTACATCTTGACCTGCTTTCAAGGGTGAGAACTCTAATATTCCACCACCACTTTGGCACAAATCTTCATCAGATGTATCGTCAAATGACATAGAGACTGTTGGACCAGATTCAATCCCATGACGCAATCTACGTACCCGTCTTGGACGGAAACGATAGCTTTCATTCTCATCATCTGGGAAGATATACAGAATGTTAACAAGAGCACCGCTTTGGGGGGGGGGGATTATATGTCTGAGGCAGCTCTGAATACAACTATTTGAGCTTATATCTTTTAGAAATACCAGGTTATAAGATCCTAGGTTAAAGTGTTCACTTGTTATTCAGCAGAAACTCTTTTCCAAACAAAGAACCATGTGACCATGACCTTTGATCACAGGCCAAAGCATTCTCTACCTACTAAGCACAAACCATTTTTAACAAGGAGTCACGTGACTCCTTGTTTGCAGGCAATTTTGAAAACGACTAAGCATTTGCCCCTAATAGTTTGAACAGCCATAGGCTTTTCTCCTTTCGCCTGGCAAGTAGATTGACTTTAGCTGAAACACGTTGGGAACGTGTTTGGGATCTCGGCTTAAAAAAGGGTTAAAAGTCAATTTTGTTGCCTTATATATGTGTTGTTGCTGTAAATCATTGTAATACTAACAGAGGCAAAATTCATAATATATTAACTACTATGCCATCAGGCAGTCATGTACATACAGCTCGAGTTTACATATCATAAACATAACTCATTTGCAATTACAGTATAGAGCAACTAGCAATATGAGCTTTATAAAGTATGTCCCTAACTCCAATATCAGCCAGTTATATCTCCAAAAAGATAAACGGCGTATACATAAACATCGTTTCGAGGAAAGTTATCAATATGCAGTCTATCTTTAGATCAGCAATCACGTGATCAAAACTCGTATTTCATTCACCATGCTTCCATTCATATATTATGTTTTATGATGTTAGCATATGTCCCTTACGGAAACATAATGCACCACCACTTAATTTTTAGGTTTCATGAAAATTTTGTGAAATAATAGACAATTTCATGTAAAAGTGCCGTGTAGGTCGTGTTACGTATTCCTTGAAGGATGTGTCATAAACAAAGCTGGTTACATACAATTCAAAAGCACTGTATTTTACTTTGTCAAAAAGTCTCAAGCATAACTATGTTTTAGCTTGAGGGATTTTGAAAAAAATAAAAACAACACCAACATGATGTGTTATCAATGAACTGCAGGTCTGTGATTAAAATAAACAGACAGTAACCAAAATCAAGTACTGTTAGCGAAGTATTGACACAAATGACCACTCACTGTCTGTAATATAGGAAAATCCCCTTGTACCCAATTTCTCAGTGGGCTCCTTCTTGTCAGCACTTTCAGTGCTTCAAGGTCCCTGTGACCTTTGATCAGGTGACCCCAAAATCGATTGGGTAGTAAAAATTTGATTTATGGGGTAGGGGGCCATCAACTCTATCCATTGTTTTCTGGACAAGAAAATTACATCATGGGAGATTATTAAACTAGATGCCCATGTGCAACATGTCGAGCCCGCCATATGTCAAAAGGGCTAACTCCTTACCAAGTAGAGATGGGTCAAAATACACCTAAATATTGGATGTAACATGCATGTTGTACCACAGAAAAGTAGTCTCGATTTTTCTCTACGGCCAGTGAACATTTGTACAAAGTAACATCAAAATCCCTCCATGCATGAAGAAGAAATGCTCCAGACAAAGATATTCTTGACTTTGAACTTTAACCTCTAAGTGTGACCTTGACCTTAGACCTAGGGACCTGGTTCTTGCGCATGACACTCCGTCTCATGATGGTGAACATTTGTGCCAAGTTAAATTAAAATCCCTCCATGCATGAAAAAGATATGCTCCAGACAAAGTCATTCTTGAATTTGACCTTTAACCTCCAAGCGTGACCTTGACCTTTGACCTAGGGACCTGGTTCTTGCGCATGACACTCCGTCTCATGATGGTGAACATTTTGCCAAGTAACAGCAAAATCCCTCCATGCATGAAAAAGATATGGTCCGGACAAAATCGGACAGACGGATGGACGCACCCACATACACCGAACCGCCAAAAGTGACAACTAAGTCGAGCTCACCACAAGCGGGCTCGACAAAAATGGTTGTCTGCATTTTCTAGGGATCACAAAGACCAACACTCTTGTTCAATTACTCCAGTGCAGTTGTCAGTCAGCTTGCAATTGCAAACAATTCAACAATGATGTACCCTTTTTTTCACACATTTTCAGCTAAATTAAGGAACTGCCAAGTTGGGATACTGGTTGACCAAATATGGTAATTTGTAACTTTTGATGTATTTTCCATGTATAAAATTTTGCATATTTGCAGTGCTATTTTGTGGTCAAAACCACTAGGTGTTGCTAAATATCAAATATCTAAGCACTATGCCTTACAGTTTTGGACAATAAAAAATTTGAGTATTATCTTCTATATGTCTACATAAAACAACCACTGAGGTAGAGACAATTT